>CAXITT010000104.1:15510-28251 GCA_964033795.1 Lymnaea stagnalis | reverse complement strand
GTGTGGGGGGGGGGGGGTGGGGGTGTGGGGGTGGGGGTGTGGGGGGGGGGGTGTGGGAGTGGGGGTGTGGGAGTGGGGGTGTGGGAGTTGGGCTGTGGGAGTGGGGCTGTGGGAGTGGGGCTGTGGGAGTGGGGCTGTGGGAGTGGGGATATATGCATCTATGTTTAATTTCTCCTGCAAATCTCGGCAATGAATCTGTCATTTCATTAATTTCATCTAGTCATTGGCATTCTGATACGTGGCCATTCGCACGTCTTTATCTTTGCTATGGACTTAATTATGTTTCCATGGAGCGACAGCACTCTACAACGTTACAGCGCGTAATCCATGCGACTAAAATGTTACACTACAATCTTACAGCGTTTTCCTCGTGCAGCTGAAATGTTATACTGTAACTTCGTGAAGAACTGTACAATAATTGTGAAAATTGACGAATTTAAAATGCATCATGAAAAATAAAAGTTTCATGTGTAAGCATACAATGTCAATGTAAAATAATTTCAAAAATGCATAATGGAAATGTTAAAGTAAGTAATCGACTACGGACGTGAATTTGCAATTCACTTCATCCAATGGAAGCATTGCGCTTCATAAGACTCAATATTTCTTTGGCAAGCCCTTGTTTCCTTGTTACGTGGCCAAAGAAATATTGCTGGGCACCACAAGAGGAGGGAGAAGAAGAGGAAGACAAAGAGAAAGGTGGGAGGATAACATCAAAGCGTGGGCAGGACTAACACTGGGTGATTCAGTGCGTATTGCTGAAGACAGAGAGGAATGGAGGAGGATGGTTCACATGTCATCTGTGGCGCCCCAACGGTCCAATGACTAAGGGACATGAGGATGAGGAGGAAGACTCAATATTAAATACATGTTGGCTCTTCTTTTTATGTATTTGTTTTAATTTTCTGAAAAAAAGTAATTGTGTTTATTTGTTAACAATCTTTATTCATATATCGGTGGGAAAAAATATCGTGTGTCAAATATTCCATTTTTTTTTTTCACTATTGTAGCGAAACATTACGACCAGACGCAGAGCAACATCAAGTGGTCTGACTGGGACAACCCTGTTCAGAGGTCATCAGTGTCACACAACTTGCTCATCCGATTCTAAATGTCACACCATTAATTTTCTAACATAAATAAACGCAAAATGTCTCGTCTTGCCCACCACCCCCCGTCATAAAACAACAACAACCCTCCGAAAAACGCCACAGTGTTTGATAATGTAACATGTAACTGATACCACGTGACGGGGCTCGCATTGACTTGTTTGGTTTCCATTTTCCGCCCTGTTGATTCTACGCCTGGTCCTTGGTTTGTTAATGATAGCGAAGCTAAAACAAAAAAACAAAACAAAAAACCTGCATTTCTAAAAAAAATTGGTGTGTCTTGCAAAGTATAATGTTTGTTTACATTGGTGCGTCTTGTACAGTATAATGTTTGTTTACTTTGGTGTGTCTTGCAAAGTATAATGTTTGTTTACATTGGTGCGTCTTGTACAGTATAATGTTTGTTTACATTGGTGCGTCTTGTTGCACAGTATAATGTTTGTTTGCATTGGTGCGTCTTCTATAGTATAATGTTTGTTTACTTTGGTGCGTCTTGCATAGTATAATGTTTGTTTACATTGTTGCGTCTTGCACAGTATAATTTGTTTACATTGGTGTGTCTTGCACATGATAATGTTTGTTTACTTTTGGTGCGTCTTGCACAATATAATGTTTGTTTACATTGGTGGGTCTTGCAAAGTATAATGTTTGTTTACAATGGTGTGTCTTGCACAGTATAATGTTTGTTTACATGGGTGCGTCTTGTACAGTATAATGTTTGTTTACTTTGGTGTGTCTTGCACAGTATAATGTTTGTTTACATTGGTGCGTCTTGCACGGTATAATGTTTGTTTACATTGGTGCGTCTTGTACAGTATAATGTTTGTTTACTTTGGTGCGTCTTGCACAGTATAATGTTTGTTTACATTGGTGCGTTTTGTACAGTATAATGTTTGTTTACATTGGTACCTCTAGCACAGTATAATGTTTGTTTACTTTTTTTGCGTATTGCACAGTATAATGTTTGTTTACATTGGTGCGTCTTGCACAGTATAATGTTTGTTTACATTGGTGCGTCTTGCACAGTATAATGTTTGCTTATATTGGTGCCTCTTGCACAGTATAATGTTTGTTTACTTTGGTGCGTCTTGCACAGTATAATGTTTGTTTACATTGGTGCGTCTTGCACACTATAATGTTTGTTTACTTTGGTGCGTCTTGCACATTATAATGTTTGTTTACATTGGTGCGTCTTGCACAGTATAATGTTTGTTTACATTGGTGCGTCTTACACAGTGTAATGTTTGTTTACATTGGTACCTCTTGCACAGTATAATGTTTGTTTACTTTGGTGCGTCTTGTACAGTATAATGTTTGTTTACATTGGTGCGTCTTGCACAATATAATGTTTGTTTACTTTGGTGCGTCTTGCACAGTATAATGTTTGTTTACATTGGTGCGTTTTGTACAGTATAATGTTTGTTTACATTGGTACCTCTTGCACAGTATAATGTTTGTTTACTTTTTTGCGTATTGCACAGTATAATGTTTCTTTACATTGGTGCGTCTTGCACAGTATAATGTTTGTTTACATTGGTGCGTCTTGTCCAGGATAATGTTTGTTTACATTGGTGCGTCTTGTACAGTATAATGTTTGTTTACTTTGGTGTGTCTTGTACAGTATAATGTTTGTTTACATTTGTGCGTCTTGTACAGTATAATGTTTGTTTACTTTGGTGCGTCTTGCACAGTATAATGTTTGTTTACATTGTTGCGTCTTGCACAGTATAATTTGTTTACATTGGTGTGTCTTGCACAGTATAATGTTTGTTTACTTTGGTGTGTCTTGCACAGTATAATGTTTGTTTACATTGGTGCGTCTTTCACAGTATAATGTTTGTTTACATGGGTGCGTCTTGTACAGTATAATGTTTGTTTACATGGGTGCGTCTTGCACAGTATAATGTTTGTTTACATGGGTGCGTCTTGTACAGTATAATGTTTGTTTACATTGGTACATCTTGCACAGTATAATGTTTGTTTACATTGGTACATCTTGCACAGTATAATGTTTGTTTACATGGGTGCGTCTTGTACAGTATAATGTTTGTTTACATTGGTGCGTCTTGAACAGTATAATGTTTGTTTACATTGGTACATCTTGCACAGTATAATGTTTGTTTACATTGGTGCGTCTCGTACAGTATAATGTATGTTTACATTGGTGCGTCTTGTACAGTATAATGTTTGTTTACATTGGTGCGTCTTGCACAGTATAATGTTTGTTTACATTGGTGCGTCTTGTACAGTATAATGTTTGTTTACATTGGTGCGTCTTGTACTGTATAATGTTTGTTTACATTGGTGCGTCTTGCACAGTTAATGTTTGTTTTCATTGGTGCGTCTTGCACAGTATAATGTTTGTTTACATTGGTGCGTCTTGCACAGTATAATGTTTGTTTACATTGGTGCGTCTTGCACAGTATAACGTTTGTTTACATTGGTGCGTCTTGCACAGTATAATGTTTGTTTTCATTGGTGCGTCTTGCACAGTATAATGTTTGTTTACTTTTTTGCGTATTGCACAGTATAATGTTTGTTTACATTGGTGCGTCTTGCACAGTATAATGTTTGTTTACTTTAGAAACTGGGGCCGTTCCTTTTTCTTTTTTGTTTCTTCTGACTAAAACCGGTGCAGAAGAGAAATTAAGTGTTTACAAATGTATTTAATTTTTAAGAACGACACTGAAGTCCGAGCCTTACAATTAGTCTATTACAAACCAATGCATAGTTCTACGTGACTTAAATCGCTATTGTTATCAAACCAATACATATTTCTACGTGACAGAGTTCACCAATGTTGTCAAACCAATAATTAGTTCTAAGTTACTAAGGTTCTAAGTTCGCTCATGTTGTCACACCAATGCATAGTTTTACGTGACTCAGTTCACTCATATTGTCAAACCAATGCATAGTCCTAAGTGACAGGGTGCACTCATGTTGTCAAACCAATACATAGTTTTACGTGACTTAGTTCGC
Source organism: Lymnaea stagnalis (assembly GCA_964033795.1). Taxonomy (NCBI): domain Eukaryota; kingdom Metazoa; phylum Mollusca; class Gastropoda; family Lymnaeidae; genus Lymnaea; species Lymnaea stagnalis. Next base: position 24,163 of record CAXITT010000104.1, on the reverse strand, counting down.
TCATGTTGTCAAACCAATGCATATTCCTAAGTGACAGAGTTCACTCATGTTGTCAAACCAACGCATGTGATTAAGTGGCTGAATCCACCCTTGCAATGAATAGGACTACCTGACTGGATTCACACATGATTAAAACTAAACAAATACTCTCGTTCGTTCACGTACACATAACAACAAAACAACTCAGGATCCAGGTAAACTACAACACGTCATCTGAATATGATATCATTGTGTATAGCTCTCCACAAATTCCCCCTGATCAACTTTTTACGTGTATATTCTCGCGACATCTCTTACATTCTCACCAACTTGTCATGATTGCAGGATTTCCATTAATTTAATGTTCTATTCCATAACCTTGTCTTTGCTCAACTTTTATTTTGAAATTTAAAAAAATTATTTTAAAAAAATATAAAAAATTGCCCCCTTAAGATCAAGTTGACCCCGGTCCAGGCCCCCAAGAGTACAGCCCATCGTTAAACTCCATCACCATCGCTCAATCTCACCTCCAATTTTTCACACCATCATTTGTTAAACTTTCTTTTCCTTTTTTTTTTTTTTTAAAATCCCAGACGTCTCTGCCTGTGCTCAATGGTGCTCAATGGTGCTCGATGGTGCTCAGTGGTGCTCAATGGTGCTCAATGGTGCCGTGCCTATTGAACTCAGCGCTGCACGATTTGTGCGCATCGTTGTAGCGTCAAACAGTCATTTCAGCTTGTCATATCAGTTCTAAGGATGACGTCATGTGGGAGGGGGGGGGGGGCCCTCAGCTCGTGCCTATTGAACTCAGCGCTGCACGATTTGTGCGCATCGTTGTAGCGTCAAACAGTCATTTCAGCTTGTCATATCAGTTCTAAGGATGACGTCATGTGGGAGGGGGGGGGGGGCACTCAGCCATATTGTCTTACACTCATTTTAAAACCATTTTTTGAACGACCTCCCCGTAAATGGTATGCGATATGACCACATTTTTAGCTACTAGTTTTAGTACTAAAAGTTGTTAGTCTTTGTTTTTTTTTGTGTGCACTATTTGCTGATGTCCGAACGATAATTTTTGTTTAATTGATTTGGTTTTTCTTATTGTATCAGTTTGGGAACACATCAGAATTGTGTGTGTGTCTTGCGAAGAAGTTGTGCTTGTAAGAGATAAACTATTCTTATATTTGCCATTCAAAATATATATATGTTTTCAAAAATATTTTAAAGAGAGACAAAAAAAAAAATTTCTACAAGAATCCAAAATGTTTGGAAAGATTTTGGTGATGGCTCAGTTCCAGCCAAGCCGAGAACCCCTGGTCAAAGGTGGAACCATTCATAAATTTCTTGTGCCGACTTTCTCAATGGGCCTCCAGCGTGCCTTTAGGAAATGAGCAGACTTCAGGGCGCGCCACTCGGGACCAGCTCAAATTGTGATCAAGTGAGCAGATAACTCTCCGGGAATAAAGGGTCAAGTTTGGGGCTTGGATTATCGGCCGTTTTATTGGCTGACGCTCAACACAGGCTCCGTATTGGATGACAATGGAGCGATGTTGCATCCCAACCAAAACTTAAACTAAACAATGTTTATTGGCGGGAATTGTATGTGTGTGGAAAGAAACAATTTTAAAAAAATAATAATTTTAAAGTGTCCGCCAGAAAAAATGAGAGAGAGAGAGAGTGAGAGAGAGAGAGAGAGAGAGAGAGAGATAGAGAGAGAGAGTGAAAGAGAGAGAGAGAGAGAGAGAGAGAGAGAGAAAGAGAAAATACATTTCTTGAAACAATATCATATTAATCTACATTTAATAAAAATGGCAGTCTTCGTAGCTGTATTATCACCAAGTGTCACAGAGATGAATGGCAAACTGTCCGAAGATCTGTTCTCTGTCATGGATTGTAAAATGATTTGAAAGTTGTGTTTCCCAAATTTAAAGAAATGTTCCAAAAGCAGCAGCAGAGTTTCCTCACGCATCTATGGCGACCTTGAAATACTGAGAGCCCTAAGGTATGTCATACGTGCGGCAACGACTCAATTGGAAATTTAATAAATGAAGCTGGCACTAATAGCAGATTGCCTGACCAACAGCCGTGTGTCGCAGAAATTGCAGTCTGATCCACTATTAGCAGTTCGCCTTACAAATAACAGTTCACCCTTTCTAATTCACGGGTCGGCGGCAAAGCAACTTGTGTCGTTGAAGAGGCCAAGGCTTAGTATAATTTATCTATTGATATTTAAATTAAAGTGTGTTTTTTTCCCAATTTAGAAACATTGTTCGCCTTCTAGAGCAGCGGCTCTCAACCTGTGGGTCGCGAACCCTTTGGGGGTCGAATGACCCTTTCCCAGGGGTCGTCTAAGACCATCGGAAAACACATACACTCTACAGTTATGAAGTAGCAACGAGAATAATTTTATGGTAGGTTTCGCCACAACATGAGGATCTGTATTAAAGGGTCGCGGCATTATGAAGGTTGAGAACCAGTGTTCTAGAGTGTGTAAACTGTTTTTTCCTGGTGGATGACGAAGTTGAAACAGACGGAAATGTCATACTCAAAGTGTATTCAAATTGCGCAGTGTTTTCAAATAGTTCAACAATAGACCTGTTTTCGCGCCTCTGCATTAAGTTTTTACTCTCTAAAAATTGTAAAAAAACATAATCTTAAATTTACAAAAAAATATTTTTAAGCCATATGAAATATATTTTATATTAATGGAAATTGATATAGTTATTATGTATACATTTAATCCCAATTTTTAGGAGGGCTTTTCTACTAAATTATTGGAAAATCGTAAAACAAAGAATTATTTTTTCTAAAGGAGACTATGTCCACTGTTTTCACATCTTTAACAGCCTGGAGTATCCTTTTTTTTAAAACTGAAATGTTGTTAATCTCATGAAACCTATTTAGTTTTCGCAAATTAACAACAGAAATATATTTTCATTTTGAGGAAAGAAGGCCTTAACCCATTTATTTTTAAAACTGTAAATAAAAAAACATGGCTTTTTTTCAGATTAATCTTCACGTCTGTAAAATGACTGAGTTTTGATATTCATGGGTGTGCTTACGTAAATGTACTCAAGTTTTGTTAATGCCATTGATTTTTTAAATTGGTAAACACATAATTATTGGTAAAAAGATAGTGTAATATATTTTCTTAAAACAGCAAGATCATTGGATTTAAAGGTATTGTCATCCACGTAAAAATGTACAGACCCCATTTCAAACCCCAGATATTTTTGTACCTGAAATATTTAATTAACTATCAACTTGAATCCTTTATTCTGAGGCGTATCTTGTGCTGCCTGGGACAAATAAAAGTATCGAATCCATCCGGCACCCCCCATACACAGATTTTAATAAATAATTAATCAAAATCATCCACGGGATTTTAGCTCCCACGTATACAACCACGCATTAAAAATATATATATAATTTCACGCATAATTCCGTATATTGAAGCATTATGGTTATTTATTTTAACGTTGAAAACCATACCAGAGTTCAAATCTGTCCCACAAGTGGCTTTTTAAATATGGATATTAAAATAGACCAATGGCAACTTCACATGTTTGGTTCTTCTTTGGACGAGTGAGAAGTGAATTAGTGATTGCTATTGGCCTAAGAACTTTCATTGCACTAACTGACTAACTCGGCATTTGCTTATTAAAACTATTTTTTAAATGTAAAGTTTCTTTCTCTTTTAAATTTGAAAAAAAAAAAAAAAGTATATTTTTGGATTGAAAAATAAGTAAAAACACATTACCTGTTAAAAAGAAAACAAAGCTAAAAATTTAAATCAATTCTATTTATTAATTTTTCTTTTAAAAAGACGAAAGCACATGATCAGTTTTGTCACACGTGGTTATTAAATCAAAGAAACTTATAGCTTTTTATTTGCATGTTCAAATTTTGGTCCTTTGATATTAATGCACTTTTTCTTTATTTAAAATCAATCGAAAATTTTAATTGATATTGTTGGAAGACAGTTAGTTGAAATTACTTTTAATTTATTTTCGCAAAACAATCGAACCCGCTTATCTCGACCTCAGTAATTCGCCAACCCTGTTATGTCGACATTTTTTAAGTGGATAAGTTAATATATTGCCACCATAATGGTTTTCGTTTATCTCGAGCGTTGGTTATCTCGACGCTTTTTAAAAATGCTTATAATATTTCCTTAATTATTATTTTAATCGTATTTATTTTTTATAATGATAATACTTAAAAAAATTATTTTAAAAATGGCGGATATATTTTATATTTTGCGCATTTTAATTTATTCAATTTCCGTAAAATACTAGAAAAATCGCAATCATTGTTTTTCAGAATCCCAACGTATTTTAATGTATTTTCTGCTTTGGCGCCTTATGGTCAACCTAGCTCATTCTTATTTATATAAGCTTAAAATTTAATAGGATAATGAAACGGATTCTTCTAATGTATTTATCTGAATGGGAGATTTTAAATAATTTTTATTCATTTTTTTGATAGCGAAATTGCGACCGAAGTGTAGAAAAAAAGGAGATTAACCCAATAATATCATCAGTGTATTAATCCTAAATATTTGGATAACAATTAAAACAATTTTGGCTTAAGTAATAATTTCAATGTGGGATCGTATCATATATTAAAGGTATTCTATTGTAACCAAACCGTCAAAATGAATAGGTGAAAATGACTTTGGTCTTCATTATTAAAGTGTACGTACAGCACGTTAAGATGATCCTTCCGTACTTATGGTCTTATGGTTAAATCGAAATAAAAGTATTTTGATTAAATGTCTCCAAAAAGACTCACCTATTCGCTATTTTTTTTTTTAATCGCAAAAAAAAGATATGCTTTAAATTTAAATAAAAATGTGGATAATTTTTTCTTCCATTTTATATTTTTACATTTCATGGTCGGTGTATATTTAAATAGTCATCGTCCCAAAACCCAATTATGTTACAGATTAAACTTTCGTAATTGGGTGCTGGGTGGCTGAGTGGCCTAAACATTGGTACAATGAAACATTCCGACAACACCTGTGACGCCACTGGGGCCAAGTGTATCATCCACATGATATTCCTTTGGGTTATCCAGCAGCGTGGAGAGAGGCGATTTTCTGTTGGGAACCAGCTTATAATCCTAGAAGAAGAATCCCAGGTCTTGTGGATTTCTTCATGCAAAATCCACACCATCGTCACATTGTGACGGACGGATGCCAGCAAAAACAACTTTGGTAGGAATTTTATTTTTAAAACAGATAACCATATGTTGTCTTTTAAAAATATAATTTGTTGTAAAAGGGACATTAAAATATTATTAATGTTAAGGGTTGGGCAAAAGTCACTAAGGTGGTTAAAGTACTGGAGCAGCTTTTCTTAATGTTAATTAAAAAACTGAAACAAATATTTTTGTGGTGGCTTAAGTTGTATACGATGACAATTATCTATATTCCAATGGACCAACATAACTGAACACAAAATGTCTAATTTTTTTGCGTCTACTTCACTATGTTGAACAAAAACCATTGATTTGTGTTTTCCATATGTGACAGGCCCACTGATCTAAAGAATTAGTTTTGCTGTGATTTAATATGTAACAATTTGAATAAAATTGACCAGGCATTACCTAATCCTTCTGTTGAGCAAAAGGTTTTAAGTTTTGTTTTTTTATACCACAAAAATGTGTAATTTAAAATATATAGATAGAAGAAACGGCTTCAATCCTTTCAGGCCCCAAAGTTACGTCTACAAGCCACGTCTTCAACCACCATCAACATCCGGTCCCGGAAGTCAACCATTTCCTGCTGATTGCCGGGACATCTGACCAAAGCGGTCCCCACTTTCCCGCCAACAGCCTGAAACGCTCGGCGCGGCCAAGAGTCTGTCAATGTGGTGCTTGTCTGGCGATAATTGAAACCATAATTGGCACTTAACCCACTTGATGGTCGCTTGCGTCACCTCATTCGTACACGCTGTATGCCAGACATGGTCATCGCTACGATTTGAAAGCAAGAGTTCTATGACTGACTTCAGATACAAATTAGCACGATTGAGGCAGTATGTGTTGATTCAGTTCTAGACGGAGCACTACGACTGACTTCAGATACAAATTAGTCTGATCGAGGCAGTATGTGTTGATTCAGTTCTAGACGGAGTACTACGACTGACTTCAGATACAAATTAGTCTGATCGAGGCTGTATGTGTTGATTCAGTTCTAGACGGAGTACTACGACTGACTTCAGATACAAATTAGTCTGATTGAGGCTGTATGTGTTGATTCAGCTCTAGTCGGAGTACTACGACTGACTTCAGATACAAATTAGTCTGATTGAGGCAGTATGTGTTGATATAATTCTAGATAGAATAAACAACCCATAAAAACAAAGCTTTTCTTATAAATCCCTAGAGAAAATGTACAAGATCTAGCAACAGGTGATGGGGCTAGGGTTTTTACAAAACATTGAAATAACGCTTTTTATAAGAATCCCATTTTGTGCCCCCCCCCCCAAGACTCGCAACCACACATTTTCCCCCCCTCACTTGCACTACATTACTTTCTAATGTACATTGAAATAACGCTTTTTATAAGAATCCCATTTTGTGCCCCCCCCCCCCCAAGACTCGCAACCACACATTTTCCCCCACTCACTTGAACTACATTACTTTCTAATGACCCACCAGCTTATAAACCGCAGAATTACTTCACCAACATTTCAGAAAAACAAAAGGATATATCACACAACAGACGCCCTTGCGATATTTTTGTTTTTATTTGAAAGAATCCTATTTATTGGGAATTATTTCATCTTCCCCTTGAAAAAAAAGAAGGTATAACAGATTGGTGGGGGGGGGGTGAATGGCGTTCGGGGATGGTGGGCTGAAAGTTTCAGCTCAATAGGTTGATGGGAAGTGGGCCGATTAGTCGTCCAAAGCTTTCGCAAACAAGCCAGGCACAAAAAAAGCGAGGTAAATATAAAGGTTTAAAAAAATACAAGAATGGAATGGAATCTAAGACGCAATTTCATTAGGTATCTGAGGAGAAAATTTTATCTGCGGTAGCTTTTCAACACATTTTTATAATACATTTGTCAGAAAAAAATTTCACAAGTCTAGGAATAGCTTCAGGAGTTGGCGCAGGAACAAGGTATGGAGGCAGGAGGGAGCACTTCCAAGTGGCGGCATTTTTTGGGTGTCAATTTCATTTATCTATATATGGCCAGTCGTACTCGGAAGATGTTGCGCTTCGATGTGATCTAAAATTCGCATTTATCATAGTTTGAGAAAACGTTTGAGAATATTTAGATTAATAACAAAATTTTGAATCAATGCATATAACTAAAAAATCCAAGATACTCGTAGAGATACTCTTTATTTCCTCTAAGCAAAAACATTTATTTCCAAAGTAAAACATTTTTTGACCCCGGCTCACAGATTTTTACCACCCTTCGACTGGCTCTCACGGTAAACGCCATGATTTTCCGAAATAGCAAAAAAATATGTCAGATGTGACTTCCATTCCTTTAGAACGGTGGTTCCCAACCTTCCTTGTGCCACGACCCTTTAATACAGTTCCCCATGATGTGGTGACCCCCAACCATGAAATGTCTCAACACACAGGCTGAGAACCGCTGGTGTAGAGGCTTTCAAGAGTAAGCAGCAGTGAAGTCATGGATCTACCAAGTCATCACAACTTCCTGCTCACCATGATACACATTACACCCTACAAAAGAATTGTCCGAAATGCACTTACACATTTTTTTTTAAACTCACGGAAAAGGAACTCATTAGCATTCAATAAAAGCTCTAGTGATAATCAAGCTCGTACAAATCATACAAATAAAACAACAAAAAAATCTTTATCTAAACGAAAACGTGGACACCAGCAAACAGACACTGTTAGAAATACGACAGACACCAGCAAACAGACACTGTTAGAAATACGACAGACACCAGCAAACAGACACTGTTAGAAATAGGACAGACACCAGCAAACAGACACTGTTAGAAATACGACAGACACCAGCAAACAGACACTGTTAGAAATAGGACAGACACCAGCAAACAGACACTGTTAGAAATACGACAGACACCAGCTCGTCGGCTGAATTAGTTCAATTTTTTTTTTTTTTTTTTAAATTTTGGAGGTCTGTTTTTAAAATTTTCAAATACGTTGAAGTTGATCGCATCCCCAGTAACATCATCCGCGATGAGCTATAAAATGGTGTAATTGAATTATCAAATTTCTCAAGTATGGCAATTTTTTAATAAGCTCTATTGGTTTGACACTTTAACTTAAGTGCACTTTTTTGTGTATATTGAAATTAAGAAGTGTAAATACGTTGGCAAATAAAAGTAAAGTGGAATTTTTATTCGTCACGATAAAGATTGAAATATTGTTAAGATTATTTTTTATGATCAAACTTATTGAATTTTCTTAATTGGGTATTCAGAGGAGAAATAGTTGTCATTAATCTCTATCTATCTATCTATCTATCTATCTATCTATCTATCTATCTATCTATCTATCTATCTATCTATCATCTATCTATCTATCTATCTATCTATCTATCTATCTATCTATCTATCTATATATCTATCTATCTATCTATCTATCTATCTATCTATCTATCTATCTATCTATCTATCTATCTATCTATCTATCTATCTATCTATCTATCTATCTATCTAT
>CAXITT010000104.1:0-13390 GCA_964033795.1 Lymnaea stagnalis | reverse complement strand
ATCTATCTATCTATCTATCTATCTATCTATCTATCTATCTATCTATCTATCTATCTATCTATCTATCTATCTATCTATCTATCTATCTATCTATCTATCTATCGATCTATCTATCTATCTATTTATCGATCTATCTATCTATCGATCTATCGATCTATCTATCTATCTATCTATCTATCTATCTATCTATCTATCTATCTATCTATCTATCTATCTATCTATCTGTCTATCTACCATTCATCAATACATATTTATGTACTTTAAATTTAGCATAGGGACCATTAATACATCATACAAAAATAATGCTACTTAGAAGCCGCTACATCTTAGAGCTCTAATGTCAATGTCAGTGGAAGGTTAGTCATCCTCTAGTCTAGATTGGTGGGAGACGAGTGGGAAATATCCTAATTTTGAGTAGTGCAATATAACTATCAACACGGTAGAACAGTTGTCAGCATGACCTTTGACACAATCAAAACAAAAGACACCGTTAACATGGTAGAACAGCTGTCAGCATGACCTTTGACACAATCCAAACAAAAGACACCGTTAACATGGTAGAACAGTTGTCAGCATGACCTTTGACACAATCAAAACAAAAGACACCGTTAGCATGGTAGAACAGCTGTCAGCATGACCTTTGACACAATCAAAACAAAAGACACCGTTAACACGGTAGGACAGCTGTCAGCATGACCTTTGACACAATCAAAACAAAAGACACCGTTAACATGGTAGAACAGTTGTCAGCATGACCTTTGACACAATCAAAACAAAAGACACCGTTAGCATGGTAGAACAGCTGTCAGCATGACCTTTGACACAATCAAAACAAAAGACACCGTTAGCATGGTAGAACAGCTGTCAGCATGACCTTTGACACAATCAAAACAAAAGACACCGTTAACATGGTAGAACAGTTGTCAGCATGACCTTTGACACAATCAAAACAAAAGACACCGTTAACATGGTAGAACAGCTGTCAGCATGACCTTTGACACAATCAAAACAAAAGACACCGTTAACATGGTAGAACAGGTGACATACGACAGTTGAAAGAAACATGAATTACACACCATAATTGGATGACTCAAGAAATGACCCTTCTATTCACCGACGCCCCAGAAGGTTGCTCACTGTTCAAAGACGCCCCCAGAAGGTTGCTCACTATTTAACGACACCCCATAAGGTTGCTCACTATTCAATGACGCCCCAGAAGGTTGCTCACTATTCAACGACGCCCCAGAAGGTTGCTCACTATTCAACGACGCCCCCAGAAGGTTGCTCAATATTCAACGACGCCCCAGAAGCTTGTTCACTATTCAACGACAACCCCAGAAGGTTGCTCACTATTCAACGACAACCCCAGAAGGCTGCTCACTATTCAACGACGCCCCAGAAGGTTGCTCACTATTCAACGACAACCCCAGAAGGCTGCTCACCATTCAACGACGCCCCAGAAGGTTGTTCACTATTCAACGACAACTCCAGAAGGTTGCTCACTATTCAACGACAACCCCAGAAGATTGTTCACTATTTAACGACGCTCCAGAAGCTTGCTCACTATTCAACGACAACCCCAGAAGGTTGCTCACTCTTCAACGACAACCCCAGAAGGTTGCTCACTATTCAACGACGCCCCAGGTGTTGCCCGCGATTGAAAGACCAAACTAAGCATTGGTGGCAATATATATCCACAAAAACACCACCGACTTTTTTCTGGACACGCCCGGCGGCCATTGCGATACTTCGCATCGCTTGAATTTCAAAATAAATTAATAAAACCCTTGTCCGACTTCAGATAATTCAATGAGGTTCAGCAGAGGTGGTTGTGTGCTAGTCGCAGAAGACAATGCTTATAATCAATATGCTGTTGTCGTTATGCAACTAAAGTGCACGCGTATCTAAGCTTGTCATGCGGAGAAACTATTTGTAAAGGGGGTAATTTGTATTGTATTGGGGGTAATTTTTGGTTACTAGTATTGTAGGAGGGGGGTCATTCAGTATATGAAGGCATAGGAGGTGGTCAGTAGGTGAAGGCATCGGAGGTGGTCAGTAAGTGAAGGCATAGAAGGTGTTCAGTGGGTGAAGGCATAGGAGGGGTTCAGTGGGTGGAGGCATAGGAGGTGTTCAGTAAGTGAAGACATAGGAGGTGGTCAGTAAGTGAAGGCATAGGCGATGGTCAGTAAGTGAAGGCATAGGAGGTGGTCAGTAAGTCAAGGCATAGAAGGTGTTCTGTGGGTGTAGGCATAGGAGGTGGTCAGTAGGGGAAGGCATAGGAGGTTGTCAGTAGGTGAAGGCATAGGAGGTGGTCAGTAGGTAAGGCATAGGAGGTGGTCAGTATGGGAAGGCATAGGAGATGGTCAGTAGGGGAAGGCATAGGAGGTGGTCAGTAGGTGAAGGCATAGGAGGTGGTCAGTATTGGAAGGCATAGGAGGTGGTCAGTATGGGAAGGCATAGGAGGTGGTCAGTATTGGAAGGCATAGGAAGTGGTCAGTATGGAAAGGCATTTTTGTCATGTCTTACATATATTTTCTTTTCATTTCGGGATAGCGTGCACTATATAATTCCGGATAACTGCGCTGAATGATATGTTTGTTTAAATGACGCAACTGCTTGAGATGTATACTATTTTTTTTGTTTATTTCCTTAAAATGAAATCTTCACAATTTAAAAATGATGTAATAAATATTCTGTTTAAAATTGGTTGGGACATCATAATATTAATTATAGTTCATGGGGGTTGAAATAAAAGTGTGCAGTGGCGTATCATGGGGGAAGGGGTGTAGCGAAAATTGGGATTCTTGCGTTTCTTCAGTTCACGGTTTTGTCAAGTAACTTTAGAAGATGAGAAGTTCACGCATTGCTGTAGCCAATGTTTGGCGAGCTATACTTAGTAGGTTTTGTCAAGTAACTTTAGAAGATGGGAAGTTCACGCATTGCTGTAGCCAATGTTTGGCGAGCTATACTTAGTAGGTTTTGTCAAGTAACTTTAGAAGATGGGAAGTTCACGCATTGCTGTAGCCAATGTTTGGCGAGCTATACTTAGTAGGTTTTGTCAAGTAACTTTAGAAGATGGGAAGTTCACGCATTGCTGTAGCCAATGTTTGGCGAGCTATACTTAGTAGGTTTTGTCAAGTAACTTTAGAAGATGGGAAGTTCACGCATTGCTGTAGCCAATGTTTGGCGAGCTATACTTAGTAGGTTTTGTCAAGTAACTTTAGAAGATGGGAAGTTTACGCATTGCTGTAGCCAATGTTTGGCGAGCTATACTTAGTAAACATAGAAACAGATAAAGATAAACTTCATCCCATACTAATATTTGTTTAAAACATATAACTTATATTGTTTAGCTCAGCCCCTGCAGAACTCCGAGGTACGCTTTTCTGACTATAAGACTAACTGTTTGGTTATTCTAGCAAGATTGATACTCTCCAATGGTTATTCAGGGCCTTAAATCTCAAATCTCAAGCTAAATGACCCAACTGTGGGCCACACCCAATTGACACCTCCGTCTGTCGAATAATCTGATCGACAGAACAACGTCAGACCTGAGGTAATGTTTGTAGGGAGACAATGGGCTCAATAAAATGCTATTGGGCTGGGGGAGGTCAGAGTCAAATCTAAAAAAAAGTGTCGTAATTGCATTTGAACAAAATGACAACACAGAATCATTTACGTATGGAGTTTCATATGTTTTTTTGTTAGGGCTCAAGTGATCATTAAACTGTAATGGTTTGGTTAAATGTTCTAACAATAGGATCAGATGTTTTAAGACCAAAAAAAAAAAAAAAAATCCACTTGTAAAGAGTTAGACAAAAGTTTGTCTGGTAAGACACATACACAGGCTAGAGGAAACCCCGAAGGAGGGCTACTGCAGCCAAACTATAGAGACAGACAAAATACAGAGACTGGCAGACTTTTCTTGTAAAGATATGTAGTTGAGAGGAAACGGTAGACGTACACAGTTGCTCGGGTGACCCACGAAATGAAAGAATGTGTGTATGTGATTCAAAGGAGACTTGCAAGATTCGAAATAAATAATTATGTAACATAAGATAAGAGAGATTCCTATACAACAGTGAAGACTTCGTAGGAACGGTTAGCAAGGATGATAAATATGAGGCCAATATCATGGAAAGAACACAGAAGGCAAAAGATCTCTTGCTTTGACTACATATACGTGGTGCTCTAAGCACAGCAAAAAGGACAGAAAATAACCAGAATTTTAAGATTGTATTTTTTACTATTGCGGTTCAAAAAGATGGTGTTCAGTAACAAAAAAAAAACTTTGGAAACGACTTCAAACCTTTATGTAATAAATGTAGGATTGCGTTAAAGCTCTGGGAAGGAAAAGGTGGAACAAGGTATGTGGAAGTTTGAAATAAAAAAAAGACATGACAAAAAAAAAGAAGAAGAATTCGACTAAAAGTCTTCCTCAGCAGACAGGACAAATTAATGCATGGTTAACTGCATAAAAATCTTAACCTCAGGTGGTTCCACAAAATTACAAATACATCAAATGTGTAGGTCATAAGGAATAAATGATAGGAACTCCACGGTAAATAGTCATATAACGTAAGTGGGTGGAGAGAGAGAGAGAGAGAGAGAGAGAGAGAGAGAGAGAAATAGAGAGAGAGAGAGAGAGAGAGAGTGAAATAGAGAGGTAAAGACTTCTAGATCTCCACCCCATATTCATACCATGAGGAGTCAGGGTCCCATAGGAATGTATCCGTTGTTTCTTTTGTTTTTTTCCAAACTCACTTTTGCTTGCATGTTGGTCGAGAAAACTAAAACCGCACTGGGCATGTCAGTCGAACAATTGTGGTCACTTCATTTGAGGTGAGGCAAGACGGGCCCATGTTTATCTTAAACAATGTCAGGTAGATGCTCACTGAACCTATCGACCAGTTGTCTCCCAGTCTAACACACATAGTATGTTTGGCATCGTTTACATCAACGCATGGATAAAAAAAAAATGTGGCTATTACAAGAAAACAAATCTTTATTCGAAAACAACCCTAAGGGTCATACGTTGGTTGAGTTTGAATAGTGTCAGGGCGAGTCTAACAGTGGCTAGCTAAGATCACGTGTTCCCAAATGTTAGAGGTTGGTTCAAAGGTGGCTCTGATTAAGAAGGTTACGTAAGCTCGCACCACGTCTAAAGGCTCTATGAGTGGAGATGATCACGAAATGCTGTATACGTCGGGGTCACTTAGCGGAATAGATATATTTTTTTCAGAATACAATGGGAGCGTTACATAAGTTTGAAATGTATATCAAAACAAGAGTTAATTTTTTTTTTTTCTAGAAAACAAAAAGGGGGAAACTGTGACACTTTCCCTTTGCTAAATTTGGGAGCCAGTAAGTTATAACATCATCAACTTCATTTAATATAATCATATTAATCTTAGCTTAGAAGCAGACGTATGTCGAATTTGCCACTGGTTCTGTTCGAACTAATTAAATTGTGCGTGGCGAATTTTTTAAAAGTAAGTTTAGTTATTATCACGTGATCTAAAAAAAAAGTCGTTAACCACTTCAAAAAAAAAAAAAAGAAATTATTCAAACTTCCCATGAACTCTCATTTTTAGTTCAATTTTATATGCTTGGAAATTAATGGCTTCTTATTAGCTTCGCAAATCATCGCGTAGAAAAAAAATGGCTTTTTATTAGCTTGGTAAAGAATGAATTTTTATTAACTTGGGAAATATGAATTGTTTATTGGCTTGGCAAACAATGGCTTTAATAATTGCAAGGCAAATAATTGTTTTTTTTTAATAAGCTAGGCAAAGAATGACCTTTATTAGTTATTAGCTTAGCATATGATTGCTTTTTATATGCTTGTCAAATAATGGCTTTTTATTAGCTTGGCGAATAATTGCTTCATATTGGCTTGGATAATAATTCATTTTTTTATTGGCTTAACAGATAATGGATTTGGTGTTGTTACTAGACATTTCTGGACAATATATTGATAGTTCTTCGTCATTTGCTATGCATACTTAAACTGTCAGCTGATTTTCTTTTTTACACAAACGTTTTCTATCAAGTAGTCATGCAATCCCGATCTCAAAAACACTGCAGGGAAATTCTTTGACGCAAGAAATGTAATTAAAACTTGTTATGAGGCCTGAGCAACTCTGCTGCCACCTGGCGGGTGAGGCCCAATGGTTATGGGGGGGGGGGGGGGGGTGGTAAAAACTGAATGTCTGATTAAGTGGATTAAAATAGCTCCAAAAAAAAAGGCCGTCCAGGCATTGGGGATGGGAGTACAATCAAATATGGCGGGAGTAGCTGCTTGAACGACTTCGGAGTCCGTCTCTGAAATATACAGCTTCTGTCAGTGTTAAACCCAGTTGATCAAATAACGTCAGGATTTTGTGTTATATCTGTCACCGTTTTTAACAGAGTTTACAATGCATATACGTGTCTTCTCTTACCTTGTAATAGACGGATGGACTGCGTTCAAGTTGTGTACATGAAATCTAAGAACAAGGTGTGCTAACACTTGAATCAATGGGCAGGAGAAAAGATATGGACGCCTTGGCTTAGAGACTTCACCAGCAAACAAAACAAATAGAACTAGAACGAGTGACAAAGCACAGTAAAAAAAAACAAACAAAAAAAACTATGGAGGTCGCCTATGTGGATGCCAGAAGTAGGACTAAATACCTTGTTCTTATATTTGTTTTACCATCAGGTCAAAAAAACCAAAAAAAAACAACAACAGTACACCATATTCGGACCCTAATCCGTAAGCTGGATGCCCTGGTTGTTTAAAACTATACTCGAGCCCTAGCCCAGAGGATGGATGGATACCCTAACTGTTTAAAACTATCATTTGACCAAGTCCAAAGATGATCGATGCCCTGAATGTTTTTTTTTTCGCCCAGGCGTAACTTAAAGGTATTAAACTTATTTTTTCTCGCACACATACGTATAATAAAGAAAAGATCAAATAATAATATCTGAGAATTTAAAAAAAACAAAAACAAAAAAGACTCCCTCTTAGAATGTATTATAACGTGTTTTTTTTTTAAAGTGTCATTGTTTGCAGCTTTAGAAACATACTTTTTGTTCCTAGCCCTAATCCTAACCATAACCTTCTCTTGACCCCCCTCAAATCCATAACATAACTTGTGAGAAAAAAAAATAATAATAACATTTGTTAAATTTTGCCAGTTATAAATTACCAGGAACTCATACGTAGAAATAACGTCCAGACCATTACGTGATTCTGTCACCACGTGATGTAGATGATAGTGAATGTTTTCCATACCATATAATGTTTCAACAAGTGACAGGGGCGAATGACGTCACATAATGCTGGTAAACATTTGACATCAAAGAATGGTTTTAAAAAGAAAAATGGCAAAAGAGAGAAAAGATTACGGCCAGCTTGTTGTAACGGGTTGTGCAGGTTTTATCAGTACTTACTCGAAGTCCAGTAACTCGTGTCTGAATGTTCAGTGAGTTAACGGGATTTACAATTGAAAGGCATATCTGAGTGTTTTAGATGTGTGAATGATTTGACTGAACGAAAGGAATACATGTCAAACAGAGTCAGTGTTGTACCCCGGACAGTCAAAGATGTGTCTTTGAGATAAGATTATATCTCTAAAAACGAAAGGGAGGTTGTATCCTGGAGAAAAGAACCAAACAAAAAAAAAAATATATAAAAAACAACAACAAAAAAAACATGCGACATGAAGTCAGAGATATGAGTCTGAGGGAGCAAGTGATTGAGTCAACATAGAAATGGACGTGCACAACTAATCTAAAGGAGATGCTCTTTGAGGGAACAAGAGATTGAGTCAACATAGAAACGGACGTGCACAACTAATCTAAAGGAGGTGCTCTTTGAGGGAGCAAGAGATTGAGTCAACATAGAAACGGACGTGCACAACTAATCTAAAGGAGGTGCTCTTTGAGGGAGCAAGATATTGAGTCAACATAGAAACGGACGTGCACAACTAATCTAAAGGAGGTGCTCTTTGAGGGCGCAAGAGCTTGAGTCAACATAGAAATGGACGTGCACAACTAATCTAAAGGAGGTGCTCATTGAGGGAGCAAGACTTTGAGTCAACATAGAAACGGACGTGCACAACTAATCTAAAGGAGGTGCTCTTTGAGGGAGCAAGAGATTGAGTCAACATAGAAATGGACGTGCACAACTAATCTAAAGGAGGTGCTCTTTGAGGGAGCAAGAGATTGATTCAACATAGAAAAGGACGTGCACAACTAATCTAAAGGAGGTGCTCTTTGAGGGAGCAAGAGATTGAGTCAACATAGAAAGGGAGGGGCACAACTAATCTAAAGGAGATCCTCATTGAGGGAGCAAGATATTGAGTCAACATAGAAATGGACGTGCACAACTAATCTAAAGGAGATGCTCAGTGAGGGAGCAAGAGATTGAGTCAACATAGAAATGGACGTGCACAACTAATCTAAAGGAGGTGCTCTTTGAGGGAGCAAGAGATTGAGTCAACATAGAAAGGGACATGCTCAACTAATCTAAAGGAGGTGCTCTTTGAGGGAGCAAGAGATTGAGTCAACATAGAAAGGGACGGGCACAACTAATCTAAAGGAGATGCTCATTGAGGGAGCAAGAGATTGAGTCAACATAGAAAGGGAGGGGCACAACTAATCTAAAGGAGATGCTCATTGAGGGAGCAAGAGATTGAGTCAACATAGAAATGGACGTGCACAACTAATCTAAAGGAGATGCTCAGTGAGGGAGCAAGAGATTGAGTCAACATAGAAATGGACGTGCACAACTAATCTAAAGGAGGTGCTCATTGAGGGAGCAAGATATTGAGTCAACATAGAAACGGACGTGCACAACTAATCTAAAGGAGGTGCTCAGTGAGGGAACAAGAGATTGAGTCAACATAGAAAGGGACGGGCACAACTAATCTAAAGGAGGTGCTCATTGAGGGAGCAAGATATTGAGTCAACATAGAAAGGGACGGGCACAACTGAAATTAAAGGAGATGCTCAGTGAGGGAGCAAGATATTGAGTCAACATAGAAACGGACGTGCACAACTAATCTAAAGGAGGTGCTCTTTGAGGGAGCAAGAGATTGAGTCAACATAGAAAGGGACGTGCACAACTAATCTAAAGGAGGTGCTCATTGAGGGAGCAAGAGATTGAGTCAACATAGAAAGGGACGGGCACAACTAATCTAAAGGAGATGCTCATTGAGGGAGCAAGAGATTGAGTCAACATAGAAAGGGACGGGCACAACTAATCTAAAGGAGATGCTCATTGAGGGAGCAAGAGATTGAGTCAACATAGAAATGGACGTGCACAGCTAATCTAAAGGAGATGCTCATTGAGGGAGCAAGAGATTGAGTCAACATAGAAACGGACGTGAACAACTAATCTAAAGGGGGTGCTCATTGAGGGAGCAAGAGATTGAGTCAACATAGAAAAGGACGTGCACAACTAATCTAAAGGAGGTGCTCATCTTGATATCAAACTTACACAGAGATCGTGGCTAGTGACCGCCAGGCTATAACCTACACATACAACATGGCCTGAAACGTATGGAAAGCTTATCACGTTATTAAAGAGACTTACCTGGTGAGATGACGTCACTAGCTGTACACCTTCGCTAATGAAAAGTCTTTGTCTGTGGAAACGGTCACCGCCCGTATGTTGGTATTAACTTTTTCCTATGGGAATTTTAGAACTCTTGTGTTGTGAAGATAGGTATTTCTCTAAGATAGTGTTGAGTACGCCAAGAAAGGCAGCAGTACTTGGAATCGATCTTCTGGGAATTAATTCTTGTCTGATGTTACCTGGGAAAAGTACAAAAAGATATAATAATTAATAAAAGCGTTTAAACATGAGATCAAGTTCAGAAACACAAGATTGAAAAAGATTTGAAAAATTCAAAGCATAGTCGGGATTCCGGAATCAGACATGTTGACCTTTTATATAACGGATACTGCCCCACATGGCTTCAGCTCGACGACGCTTTCCTTTACAAAAAATGTTGACCGTGACCCCGTAACCTCTCTTCGACGCACGTGTAGAAATATGATTCACCATACATCAGTCGCATATCAGCTTCATTTTAAAAGTCCTTTATTTTATCTTCGTTTTTGTTGGTCGCTGGTAAAAATTTCGGAGGGCTAATTGACCCACTTTCCGTCACACTGTCGAGCTGAAACTTGGAACATGAACTCGCTGCCGTTGACGACACATTCTATTAAATTTTCAGCACCACCCACATCCAAAATCCTCAAAAATAAGTTGTTGTTTTTTTCCCCAGTTTTCAAAGGGAGGATGAAAGGAAACTACAACATGCCACTGATGTAACGAAATAGAATTTCCGAAAACTGCGCTAAATGAGATTCCTTTTTTTTTTCTTTTTTTTAAACTGTCGCAAGTGCGTTTGGTGCGTAATCTTCTTTTTTAAAATTATTATTGAAATAGTTGGTAAAATAAACCTGTGGTGTGAAAGCGCGTGGGTCATTTCATCATTAATATAGTTTCAGGTGCTTGAAAAAATTGTGCCGCTGCGAGCCTGGTTGGGGGGGGTGGGGGGTAGGGGGATACACTAATTTCGAATCTTTTCAAGTGCCTTACTTGGATGCATGTTTTGTCCAATTGAACCGCATCACAAACACTAGCTTAAAAGTGACCCATGTGTCAAAGGGTATGAGAATCATTGCAGTGTGGAGCTTGCTGTCACCAAGAAATTGTAATTGTGTGTGTTAAATTGTGTTTGGATGAAAGGACGTGGCAATAAAGAATGGTTTAGATTATGACTTGAGGGAGATGCAGAGAAGAATAAGTTCACAGGGGTACACTGTCAGAACACATTTATTTTATATGCGTACACAGAACACATTTATTTCATATGTGTACACAGTCAGAACACATTTAGTTCACAGGTGTATACAGCCAGAGCACATTTAGTTCACAGGTGTATACAGTCAGAGCACATTTTTTTTGTATGGATGCACAGTCAGAGCACATTCAGTTCACAGGGGTACACACTCAGAGCGCAGTTAGTTCACAGTGGTACACAGTCAGAGCACATTTAGCTCACAGCGTGCACAGTGAGGGCATATTCTGTTCACAGGGCCGCTCAGTCTGAGCACAGTTAGTTAACATTTGTGTAGAGAAAGTGTTAGCGTATTTGACAAAAGGACTATAGCGTGTTGTCAGCTCAGTTAACCCCGGAGACCTGTATTCGGAGGTCACGAGCATCCTTGTTTTTCAAGCTGTGAGTTTTTACAGGCAGATAGTGAACTACCATTTAATGGAGTGTTGCTACACTTAGGCAGATGATGAAGTATCATTTTATGAAGTGGTGATACACTTAGGCAGATGATGAAGTATCATGTAATAGAATGGTGATACACTTAGCCAGATTATAAACTATCATTTTATGAAGTGTTGGGACACTTTAGCATATGATAAACTATCATTCTGTAAAGTGTGGACAAACTTGGGCAGATGATGAACTATTACTTTATGAAGTGATGCTGTTGTGATGAGTGTTGCTGCAGTTGTAGTTGACCGTAGATAACGGTATCCTTGGCCAGTCTCAGCAAGAAGTTACTGACGTAAATTACACGTATTTTTCTCACCATGGAACACGTTTAATTTGGCAAGGGAGGGATGGTGATTGGGGAGGGTGTTGAGCGTTTCAAAGAACACCAGACACACGCTGCAATGGACAGCAACATTATAACTCGTGTCTGTGTTGAAATCGTTTGATTTCCGACACGATCTAAACCTTTAAGTCCATCAGACCTTCGGACTGTCAACCTATATTCACAGAGCTGCAGCTTACAAAGTGATAGTGAAACTGAACTAAACAGCTATAGGATTTATAATGTTCCGTCCGAGAGAAATCTGAGACTGAAACAAAAAAAACATGTTGTATTTTTTAGGGAAAAAGTTTTAGCTCCGCTACCATTTGATTTAGGGTTGCTTGTACATGTGTATGTGTGTTTATATAATGTGTATATGCGAGTGTTTATGTGTTTATAGGTGCTTGTTTAGATGTGTAGGTGGGTGTGTTTGTGTGTGTATGTGGGCGTGTTTAAGTGTGTATTAAGGCGTGTTTGGGATTGGATGTGAGGGTGTTTGTGTGGTGCTCGCGTGTTTCGGTATATGTGTATGTGGGCGTCTTTATGTGTATGCGGGCGTGTATGTGGCTGTGTGTGTGGGCGTGTATGTGAGTTTTTTTATTTGCGCGTGTGTTTACTTTTGTGTGTGTTTATGGGTGTTTCTTTGTTTCTTTTTGTGTTTGTATGTGTGTGTGTGCGTTTATATGTTTGTGTGCATGCGAGTTTTTTGTTGCATGTTTTCATGTGTCTCTGAGTGTTTGTAAGTATGCCTGTTTCTGAGTTTGTGTCAGTTTTCATATGTTTCTGAGTGTTTGTAAGTATGCCTGTGTCTGAGTTTGTGTCAGTTTTCATGTTTTTTTTTTTGCATGTGTGCGTTCGCTTGCATGAGTGTGTGCGTTTTATTGCGTGTGTGCATGTGCCTTTGAGTGTTTGTATGTGCGCAGGTAATTATAAGACGTAGTGCGTATGTACCTGTGCATGTTATTAACAGATTTGCTATACACCGTTAAAGTACATTTTCTATCTTAATAATTAAACAAAGTGAAACTACTGTATAACAATCTCTACCTCCACTATACATGTAAAGTCTACTTTTTAAATTTTTACTTTTACCTTACTTCTACTTCTGTCTTTTATGGTCTATCTCTTGTAACATCCACAAAGCATTAAAAGTGTACACTGAAATGTATTTAAGAATACTATAGAAATCAAAGGCTTGTTACGATCAATAACCCATTTTGAAAACACTGAATGTCACAACTGAAATCCTTAGGACATGCCCCAATCTCCGATGATAACACAACTGGGTAATCCAAGGGTTCTAGAAGTACAAGATATGCAAACAGATAGAGATACACATTGCAAGTGACGTCAAAATATGTAGGGAGTCATATGTAGGCAGAGTGTCGGAGTAACAGGTGGGGGTGGTGGGGGGGGGGGAGAGTGAAGTGGTCGTCCCAGTAAAGATATAATCTTGTTTGGAAACCACTTACGGGTTAATCTTACCTACCCGCCTATGCTGCCTATTAAAAAAAGTACATAGGCGGAGTTCGGTGGGTTACAAGTTTCAGCTTATCTCCTGTCCTTTTTTTTTTACTTTGAGAGATAACAAGATTTAAGAGTTTTACTTCTTAAACGTTTCATATTATTCTATTTTAAGATCCTTCAAAAGGAAAAAAAAAGAAAAGGAAAAAAAAATCACTGCTTCACCTTGGTCTTTCAAGTCCTGATAAATAGACCTGCAGTACGTTTTATTTGAACTACGCCCCTGCACGCTCCCTCCCCCCCCCCCCCC
>CAXITT010000103.1:1477933-1561527 GCA_964033795.1 Lymnaea stagnalis | reverse complement strand
TACACATGGCAAAGATAATTATCTTGTACTACGAATGTTTTAACTATAAAAGAAACCACGTGCAGTGTTTAATTTGAAACACGTGCACAGTGTTAATGCTACACACAGAACCAGAGTGCGATGTGAGGGCTAACGTAAACTTTAAAGATCTTGAAGTTATAATAGTATGCCATCCAGGTATGGTGTCTATGTAAGAGGCACACATAGCGGGACAGTAAATACAACGGTATTAAGTATGACTACCGTTGGCTTGATACTTGTATCTGTCCATCGCTGTGTCTTGTTAAGACAACAGCAGATTGCAGAATGAATCATAGTTAAATTATATGGGATGTGATCCTCACATGCACTATTTCCTATGTGAGAATTTAGCACAAGGCAGGAAAGTTAGCCTATTACACATATTTGACGGACACTCGCTGGTTGTATACTGTTGTATCAATAGCTTATTTTATAAGCGCATTGCAGTATGTGCACCCAGAACGATATGCAGTTGTTTGTTACGCACAAACCCTGGTCACTGGTATCTATTTATTAATCCTATTAAATAATTTATTTAACGGTTGCATGTTAACCTTTAAAATAGCATGAGCATAAGTCTACACGCTGTAGGTTATCCTACACTCTATCCTGGTTATAAGTCTGAACAGAAATCTTCCAATGCTAACACTCAACAAGTTCCTACTAACCACAAAGAAATAAAAATGGCGTAATTGCCTCTACTTACAGAGCGTTCCAATGGGCCGCACTGAACAAAGGCACAATGCAGGTATGCTGACCAAAGCTCGAAATGACCCCTACCTCGTGTGCTCCCCTTTTTAAAACCGTGCGCGGACATATCAGAGAGCCCCTACGTCACACCTAAACCGAGTCGGTCTAAGTTTTGCCTTCTGGCCAGTTTCCTGGGGTAAAATGCCTAACTCTGGGGACTAATCCAGAGTAATAATTAAAATCTTTATCCACATCCCTAACGACTTATATGTAATCTGTGCAGTTTTGTCTTAGCTATCTAAGATGCTATTTTATATTTTTATGACTTAAATAGTTTTTAAGATATTTTAACTAGAAGGGGATGGGGACCACTATAAATGAAGGCGAAAACACCTTTAATGACTAAATATTAAAATATCCTCCAACGATGGAAACTAGTAAATATGCTAAGGTATAGTGAATAAAATCCCCGTCTTAACTAGATTTAATGTATAACTTAATACGCTAGGGTTCCTGATAAATAAATTATTGAATTTCTAACCAATGCGCACATCGTGGTATTTTATTATTTCCTCCCTATGCGCCGGTCGTATAGTGACCGTCCGGGGGGGGGGGGGGAAGGTGAAAAGGGATACCTGTTACGCACCGCGCCAGTGCTACTACACACCGCGCGGCCTTGAGTTGGGCGCCAGACATGGTTTACGTAACGGGTCAAATAGTGGGTTGGGGCATACACTGCCACATCCACCCCAAACGTTTTAATTCCAGCGCCCTCGCTGGCTCGACTATAAAGGAAATCAGCAAGTACAAGCAAATACAGAAATGTTTGAAAAAAATATTGTACGGTACATAGAAATATATACATATAAAAAAAAATGCAACGTAAGTGCTCCAATACAATAAAAGCACCTTGGGGTAATTCAATCCCTGAGTATGACAAGTATTTCCTTGTCACGACATTGTACTTTCTATAATGACATTACTTATGAGGTTACAAGCGCTCGCACCAGGTCGACCCAAGACTTGTAGCATGGCAGTACGTCTACCAAAAGCACTACGATGTACAATCGCTAATTGTATACTGGTATATACGCCTAAGTTTATGTGAAACTTGAGGCAGTTCAGCATGTGTTATTAGGACTATATCAATTATAGGTGTTGGTCGACGCATGCATACGTGGATCTTTAGGGGGCAAGGCTCTCTGCCGCATACCTAATAATGGTGAGCTCACTGTAAATGGGTACATTAAGTGAGATTGACAATCAATAAACTTATAAAACACTACTTAACTTGATTACAAATGAACATGAAAAGTTTAACATTCCAGAAGAAAAAAATGTACTCTACGAATGAACAAGGGTATAAATGCATTGGCATAACAGAAAAGAAAAAAAAAAGATATTCCATCGTGATGGAGAGTAGACTACAGATCCATCTTTACTCTGGGTTTATTCCCTCTTTGAGTAATGCGGACGGATCTGCGTGGCGTAATTGGCGGAGGTGATTCTGCCACTGTTCTAGGTTGACTACTCGTCATGGCCACTTTCGGTTTTGTCCTGATTATTATCACGGGGTCCTCCTCGTCACTGTCACTGGACTCGATTGTTTCTGGGGGTGTGGCACTTGAAGCTGGTACGAGGTCCAAAAGTGGTGCTTTGGCTACTAGAAGGTCCTTTCTATTGACTGTTTTCTCGGTCCCTCCCGCTAAAGGGAGAAGCCTATAGACATGTTTACCAGGTAGTCGGGCCGTAATGCAGTATAGATCAGGCCGCCAGAAATCCTGAATCTTGTTCCGGCCTACCACCCGATTTCTAACATATACATAATCACCGACAGACAGTGGATGATCGCGGGCGTTCGTGTCAGTGAAAGCGATCCGTTTGGCAGCTTCACGTTGCAGGTGGTCAAGTGCGAGGCGGTGTGTCTCCATTAACCGGTGGCGATGCTGTCTCACCCAGTCGATGCCTGTTGGTGCGACATCTGTCGGTCGAAGCAACAGTTCGTCGATGGGGAGGCGAGGGGCTCTGCCAAAAAGGAGAAAATAGGGAGCGAACCCTGTAGAAGCGTGAGGAGTATTATTGTACGCCTGTACTAAATCAGGTAGGAAAGTTGGCCACTGTCGTTTCCTCTCAGGTGGTAATGAGCGGAGGAGATTGTGTAGCGTCCTGTTAAACCGCTCACACTGACCGTTTTCTTGTGGATGATATGGAGTAGTATGAGATTTTTTTATGTGGTACAGCGTACAGAGCTCCGCAATGAGCCGTGATTCGAATGACCGGCCTTGATCTGTTTTCAAAGCGGGCCCCATTGGTTGATCTATATTGTCCTTTTTCTTCTAAAGTTCTAAATTTATTTCTGCAAAGCTATCCTCAAATTGAATCCTGCCGACAACGCCAAAACTGTAGCCGAGTGGTGGTTTAGTTTACAGTTTTTTTTTTAAAAATAAAATCAAAATGAAACAATCAGGTCTTGAGGACTATAGCTTTTTAATTAATGCTCTCCTATGATGAAAACAAGAAAAAGGACACTATGAACTATGGAGAAGAAGCCTATGAAGAAAAAGGGAAAGAAAAAGAGAAAGAAAAAGGACAATATCTGAAAATAAACAAATAGTACAGGTTAACAATGTCCTGACTAACATAGCTAATAATAAACATGTTACATAACCACGTAATTACACGTGGCGACAACATATACTTAACTAGAAAGCATGATAAGTGATACGTAAGTAGTATTGGTTCATACACAGGGCAAAGATAATTATCTTGTACTACGAATGTTCTAACTATAAAAGAAACCACGTGCAGTGTTTAATTTGAAACACGTGCACAGTGTTAATGCTACACACAGAACCAGAGTGCGATGTGAGGGCTAACGTAAACTTTAAAGATCTTGAAGTTATAATAGTATGCCATCCAGGTATGGTGTCTATGTAAGAGGCACACATAGCGGGACAGTAAATGACTACCGTTGGCTTGATACTTGTATCTGTCCATCGCTGTGTCTTGTTAAGAAAACAGCAGATTGCAGAATGAATCATAGTTAAATTATATGGGATGTGATCCTCACATGCACTATTTCCTATGTGAGAATTTAGCACAAGGCAGGAAAGTTAGCCTATTACACATATTTGACGGACACTCGCTGGTTGTATACTGTTGTATCAATAGCTTATTTTATAAGCGCATTGCAGTATGTGCACCCAGAACGATATGCAGTTGTTTGTTACGCACAAACCCTGGTCACTGGTATCTATTTATTAATCCTATTACATAATTTATTTAACGGTTGTATGTTAACCTTTAAAATAGCATGAGCATAAGTCTACACGCTGTAGGTTATCCTACACTTTATCCTGGTTATAAGTCTGAACAGAAATCTTCCAATGTTAACACTCAACAAGTTCCTACTAACCACAAAGAAATAAAAATGGCGTAATTGCCTCTACTTACAGAGCGTTCCAATGGGCCGCACTGAACAAAGGCACAATGCAGGTATGCTGACCAAAGCTCGAAATGACCCCTACCTCGTGTGCTCCCCTTTTTAAAACCGTGCGCGGACATATCAGAGAGCCCCTACGTCACACCTAAACCGAGTCGGTCTAAGTTTTGCCTTCTGGCCAGTTTCCTGGGGTAAAATGCCTAACTCTGGGGACTAATCCAGAGTAATAATTAAAATCTTTATCCACATCCCTAACGACTTATATGTAATCTGTGCAGTTTTGTCTTAGCTATCTAAGATGCTATTTTATATTTTTATGACTTAAATAGTTTTTAAGATATTTTAACTAGAAGGGGATGGGGACCACTATAAATGAAGGCGAAAACACCTTTAATGACTAAATATTAAAATATCCTCCAACGATGGAAACTAGTAAATATGCTAAGGTATAGTGAATAAAATCCCCGTCTTAACTAGATTTAATGTATAACTTAATACGCTAGGGTTCCTGATAAATAAATTATTGAATTTCTAACCAATGCGCACATCGTGGTATTTTATTATTTCCTCCCTATGCGCCGGTCGTATAGTGACCGTCCGGGGGGGGGGGAGGAAGGTGAAAAGGGATACCTGTTACGCACCGCTCCAGTGCTACTACACACCGCGCGGCCTTGAGTTGGGCGCCAGACATGGTTTACGTAACGGGTCAAATAGTGGGTTGGGGCATACACTGCTACATTAAATTCGCATTTGTTAATATGTTGTTTTTTTACTCTTTGTTTGGGTGTGTGACAAGATCTTCGGACGGCTATCGGACCCACTTCCCGTCAACCTATCGAGCTCAAAATTAGGCACGTATCCTCGATGCCAAAGACGACGCATTCTGTCCAATTTTAATCCCCCCCACTCCCTACACCCACCCCCAGAAGATCAGTTTTTCAAGGGGGAAGAATGAGGGTAATATGGCCACAATGATTTCGCGAAATAAAATTCCCCATAACTGCACTGAATAAGATTATAGAGCCTGATTTTTTTTATTTTATTTTATGGGGGGGGGGAGGAGGGCGGGTGTGTGAGCACTACATGGCATTCTTACCAAGTTCTTAATTTTAATGCGTGTTTTGTCAAATTTTCAGCCCCATCTCCCAAATCATAATATTAACTTTGGGGTAATAAGGGGGGAGACTGCAATCAGGTTAGCACAATATAAAATGAGTAAAACAGAGTAGAGTTAAACCTGAAAAAAGAAACGCAACAAAACAACGAACGTGTCGGCAGAAAGCCTTCGTCAGCGAACAAAACAAAACAAAAAAAACGGTATAAAAATAAAAAATAAGAAATAGCACTTAGCTTGGAAGTAGTATCCGTGGGCAGCAAAACAAATATTTCTTTTGCTGCCCACGGATAATGCCCACGGATACTACTCGCGTAGCATTGCCTTTCTTATTTTGCTCTTAGCTCTTAGGCGGGCAATATTGAATAATCTCCCGTCCGCTCTATTATGGATGTATATCCCCTCGCGGTTTTTCTTGAAGGCATACTGGAGTACGATGGAAAGAAGATTGCAAATAAAGTAGGAGCCAGCACGCAGCTTTGCTTTGCTCCACTACCTACTGGAAAAGCTTATGAGGTGGCGTCGTTATAGCAGAATGTACCCTGCATGTTATCGTGGAACTGCTTGATGATGTTAAGCAGACGTTTCTGGCAGCCTATTTTTTAGGATCTGGAAAAGCCGCTTCTACTTACAAGATCAAAAGCTTTAGTGAGGTCGACAAACGCAATGTATAGAGGCATATGTTGTTCCCTGCATTTCTCCTGCAGCTGGCGCAGAGAGCAGATCATGTCTGTGGTTGACCTACCGGCGCGAAAACTACATTGCGATTCTGGGAGTACACGCGACGCTAGCGTCTGCAGGCGTTTTAATTTAACTCGGGAGAAGGCCTTTCGAACTATGCTGAGAAGGGAGATTCCACGATAGTTGTTGCAGTCACTCTTGTCTCCTTTATTTTTGCACATTGTAACGATGTTTGCATCTTTAAAATCTTGTGGTAGCTGTCCCTGTTCCCAGCACAGAGTAAGGAGATCGTGCAAGGGCCGTAATAGTACTTTTTTTCCACATATGAGAGCGTCTGGTGGGATTCCATCATTGCCAGGGATTTTACCACAGGCGAGACAATCAATGGCTCTATGTAGCTCTTCTATGGTGGGTATCGTATCAAGCTCCTCCGTGGCCAGTAGATCTGGGATATCGTAAAGGGCAGCGGTTGAGACATGGTTTATTAATGACTACAGTTCCAAGTAGAGCTCGATCCACCGTTTGAATTGTTTATCTCGATCAGTAATAAGTTACCCTGATTTTAACATTAAGGGCGCAGTCTTGGAGATCAGAGGGCATGTTGCTTGTTTTATATTATCGTACATTGACTTTGCATCACCTCTATCAGCAGCTAATTGTATGCTGGAGCTTAGATTGAGCCAGTATGTGTTAGTGTAGTGGCGAGCTGTCTGCTGGGCCTTTTTCTTGGCACGTTTAAGGAATTGTAGAGTGGCCTGTCTTTATAGGCTAAGAGAACCTTTCTTTTTGCATAAGTAACATGTTTCATTTCCTGACAGTGAGCCTCGAACCAATCTGCACTTTTGCGTTCTCTCTTGCCAAATGCCGTGATAGCTAAGTTATGGATAGTGTCACGCAGATGTGAACATTGGGACTCAATTGTGTCTGTAAGTGGCATTTGTACAAGAGCTTCTTGTAGTCTATGGGTGTATTCTTCTGTTCTCTCTGGGCTTTTGGTGGAGCAGATGTTTATGCGTGGTTTACTCTTGTTTTTGGTGTGATACAGTTTCTTCGGCTGTAGCCTTATCATCTTGGCCAATAAGGAATAATCTGTATCGTAGTCTGCGCTGTGGGAGCTGCGTGTGAGGAGGACACTGGCCAGTTGTGTGCGTCTTGTGATTATGTGATATAATTAGGTGTCAGTATTGAGAGTGGGGATGCCTCCATGACACTTGGTGGATAGCCTTACAGTTGATGTAGGTATTTGTTACACATAGTCCATGTAGGCAGCACAGTTCCAATAGTCTCTGACCATTTTCATTTAGCCTGCCTCTTCCGAAATGACCAAGGCATGTTGGCCAGGCTATGTGATCACTTCCCACTCTTGCATTGAAGTCACCCAAGAGGTTAATTGATGCGCTTTTGGGTATGCTAGGCTTTTGTTTGATTAAGATCTTCATAGAACTGGTCTGTCGCTTCTGAGCTGGAGGAAAGGGTTGGGGCATAAGCAACGAGGATGTTGACTAAACCTGAAGATGTTGATAGACGTATGGCTAGTATACTATTTGTTCCCTTTGTCGAGGGTTCTATGGAGGAGCAGAGTGTGTGTTTTTTTACAGCAAATACAATTCCATGTTGTCTTGGTGCGTCCATTGGTCCACCCTGCCAGAAGAAAGTGTATTTTACCACTTTCGGGGAGCCTAGTCTCCTGGAGGCAGGCAATATCAATGTTTACTCTGCTAAGCTCTGTCAATGATAGCTGTCTTCCTTGCATCGTTAATGAGCTGCAGGTCGGCAGTAATGCCAGGGCACATAGTCCTTACGTTCCAGCCTTCTAGTTGAAGAACTGGGTCTTATTTTCTTTTGTTTTCCTATTTCTAAGTGCATGTTTTTGTGGCCTACTTGTTGAGATGTTCCTCTGAGCTCCACGCATCCAGTGGATCAGGCAGGCCATGGCGGGATAGCACCTTATTTGCTTTGGGGCTGCCCAGCTTGAGGCGGGCGGTAGCATTCCAGTGAGACATGGCGCTCTCCCACCGTCAGAAGCAACTCCTGGCGCCAAGCTCTACGCCAATTGAGCTTTAGCTTACAACCGGTTAACTGCTGCTTTCCGTGTTGTGTTTACACCTTGGGCGATGCTGGAATGTCCTCTCCAGTGAAGATAAAGCCTGGGCGAAGTAGTATGGAGAACTATCTGCTCCCCAAACAGCAGATCCCCCTTCTCCACGCCATTGGTGGATCCAAGGGATCGACTATTGTCGATACGGCTTAGCACAATTGGCGTAGCAGGAGCCTCCGGAATGCAATTGATTTAAAAACAGACCGCCCTAGGAGCTCCATTTCCTTATTTTCTGTCGGGGTTTACTCCCTTTGCCTTTCCCCTTATGATAGGGTGACAAAATCACGAACTGGAAAAAACGGGACCTTTTCATGGACGGTTTGGGGGGGGGGAATACCCTCCAGTTAAAGAGGGGTCCGGGGACCTCCGCCGGAAACTGTTTATTGAAATATGCTCATTTTAACTATGAAATCTAACCTAGAAATCTACTTGGGGTACGCAGTCCTTTCCCATGTTTCACTGATGTGATGTGTTGTTTTATGTCTGAACGTCCACCATGACCAATACTAAACACATTATTGCAAACTGTGCACTCGCCTTCACTTTCATAGCGTCCCTTTTTAATATAGTTCCACTCTTTAGAGTACGCCTTCATAAACTTACATTGACGCTTGGGCATAATAATTATTGTCTACATGAGAAGATAATATAAAATTAAAGAATAAAGTTCAACACCCAAACAAACACCTGTCACTCTGACACGAACAGGCCGGCAGGGATAACACATAAGGCTAACACCTGTCACTCTGACACGAACAGGCCGGCAGGGATAACACATAAGACTAACACATTACACGTAGCGGTAGCTGAATAAAAATTGGTTTCTGCGAATTTACATCCTCCTTCCCCCCCCCACGACTTCAAGTCTCGTGTCTTTCGCAATACATGTGTACCTATAAGATCTATGGCAGGAAACTGTGGTGGAGGGGGAACAGTGCAGCCATTACGGTAGCCCACATCGCCAATGGCACGCGATACACAGCCTATAACAAAAATATTATTTGAAGTATTATTATAAATTAGGAAGTTTTAGTGATTTGAAAATGGGTTTGTTTTTTTGTTTTTTAAAAACTGGACATTTAGGCATCCAGAGAGACTTTTGCGGAACAACTGGCACGATCGTGAAAAAACGGGACAACCCCGTTTTTACGAGACGTTTGGTCACCCTACCATATGGGTATAACCGCAAGGCAGCGGAGGTTTGGAGTCTGAGTTTCCCTCTCCTAGATGAGCTACCGACCATGGTTTACGAGTCTCATCTACCCGAAGCTACTGGGTTTGAGGCCCCATTTGACCACCTTCACCCCTTCTCTTGTTGGTAGAACCATGGTCCGGCGGGCTTTTATGTGAAGCCACGCGTGAAGGCCAGGAGCTGGATTTCGTTGACAGAGGCATTAGGAGACACAACCCTTATGGGGCATTCTAGAGGCGTGCCATGGATGCTTATCTTCCACTTGACCCTGGCAATGACAACCTTGGATCATACTGATTAAATAACACTTGGTGACAGTTAAGTAGATACATAGACGTAAAGAATAGTTGGCTTACAGATTGCCTCGCGTGTTATTGCTAGTGCACGTAACTTACAGGATAACAAAACCTTAAACTTATCTCCAGCTGACACAAAGTTAGCCTAATCGGTCGACAACAGTCCTTAATTCTCGATTCTTAAAACCGTCCAAAAGTCCCTGCATCTCTATTCTCAATATACCGTCCAACAGTTCCTGTATCTCAATCCAAAAGTACCGTCCAACAGTGCCTATATCTAAAAATTCGGTTATAGCCCCTTCTATCTCTTGTAATAGTGCAACCCCCTAAGAAAGGGTTAGAGGAAATATTTCTGTAGATATAAACAAACCTCAATTGTAAAATCTATCTTCTGCACAGAAAACAGATTTCTGTAGGACAAAATAAAACTTATTTACCGAAGAACAGAGCCACAAATACACACAACACCGTAAAACAGATATGTTCACCGAGTATAGGATGTACACCCGCCCTGCCTCTACAGGAGTGGTGATTTTGAAGATATTTCGGTGAACGTGTACTATCATGACATGTATCCACATTTATAAAAAAAATTAACAAATTAAAGGAGTCAATTTATAGAGGACAGTACTTGGTTTTCCTACATGTCCATCCTCCAACCCACATCCTATGTTTTGTTCTTTTATGTACATAGTTTGCACATTTTTGGTGCCTGCAAAGAAAAGTGTTGTGACAACATTTTTTGGGTGGGGTGGGGGGGTACAATATGGCCGACGCGGAGAAGCCCTGGAATACAAAAAAAATGTTTTTTCAAGTCGGCTCTGATATGTTTGTTCAAAGAATTTTTTTTTTTTTTTTTTTTTTCCTTTTTCTCCAAATTTTTATTGGGCCCTTTTGGAAGGGACGGGACGGGGGGGGGAGAGGGACATTAGACCTGATCGATAAACACTGTCTTACAACCCAATCTGTTACTTCAATTTTAATTCACCTCAAAAAATTATTATTACTGCTATTCTATGTCTATACAGTTATATCCGGTTTAATAAATAACAACTTCTTCTGTAGACACAATGAATTCTTTGACAATTTCTGCATTAGTTCACATTGAAGTCAGTTGCATTTTGTTTCTACAACAACAACAACAAAAAAACGGTATTATACATGCAGTCCGACGTTGAAACAAACGTTTTTATTAAAAAGAACGTTTGTTTTATTGGAAGTGTGAATAATAATAATTTTTGCGATGAATTCAAATTGAAGTACCCCAATCTGTAAGATTGTATTAGCTTGATGTTTGATTTAATAACGCCGAATTTCATGGTGCGAATAGCTCATAGTATTAATATAAGTCAACGTCTTATCCAAACCGTATTTACCTTAAAACAAAATTGCGGCCGTGTAAACTAGAAAGCTTTACTTGGTTTAGTAAATTATATATAATTTATATATAATATATATATGATTGTGTCACAGAAAAATTGGTAATTACAAACTTAAAAATTCAGAAGTATTGGCCAACTTAGATAAGAAACTAGGACATTTGTCATTGTCAGAGAAGGATGTTGTTAAGTCTGTTATTGCAGATTTTGTTTTACTCTTCCCTGATGTGCCTAATAAAACCAACATTGCTGTACATGATGTTGACATTGGCAATGCAGTTCCGGTCAAGCAACACCCCTATAGGGTCAATCCGGAAAAACTTGAAATAATCCGGTCTGAAATAAAATACATGCTTGAAAATGGTATCATTGAACCAAGCTCTAGTAACTGGAGTTCACCATGTATTTTAGACCCAAAACCTGACAAAAGTTACAGGTTTTGTACTGACTTCAGGAAAGTGAATGGATTTACAAAGTCTGATTCCTTTCCGATTCCAAGAATCGACGATCTTATACATCGAATAGGTGATGCCAAATTTGTGACCAAGATAGACCTACTATCATGGCATGTTCCTCTATCTGACAGAACAAAAGAAATCTGTGCTTTTTGTACTCCAGATGGGTTATCCAATCTAAAGTCATGCCATTTGGAATGAAAAATGCCCCAGCTACATTCCAACGTCTAGTTAATAACATTATTGCTGACCAGGAAAATTGCAGCACCTATATTGATGATGTAATTATTTACAGTCAAGATTTTTCAACTCCTGTAAACCAATTAAGATCTGTGCTTAAAATTTTTTTGCAGGCAAATGTAACTGTAGATTTACATAAATGTGAATTTGTTCATGCAACTGTGGAATATTTAGGTCACATAGTAAAGCCTGTTCAAGCTAAGATAAATGCTATTGTATCACTTCCTGCCCCCACTACCAGAAAACAGTTAATGAGATTTTTTGGGAATGGCAGGAACTATAGAAAGTTTTGCAAAAATTTCTTAGTTATTGCTTCTCCCTTAATTGATATGGTAAAGAAAAATGCAAAATTTCATGGTCAGATGCTTGTCAGGAAGCATTTTAAAACATTAAAAATTTACTAGCTAATGCTCCTGTTCTCATTGCACCAGATTTTAACAAACAGTTTAAACTAGCTATTGATGCCAGTGATGTTGGTATTGGTATAAATTTTTTTCAACAAGATGACCACAGTGTAGATCATCCTGTCTCTTATTTCTCAAAGAAATTTAACTCTCATCAGAAAAACTATTCCACGGTAGAAAAATAATGTTTAGGTTTAATTCTGGCTATCAAACAATTTGATTTTTATGTCAGTTGTTCTTTACATTCAGTACTTGTTTTTACTGATCACAATCTTTTAACATTTTTGAATAAGATGGTCTCCAAAAATCAAAGATTATTAAGATGGAGTCTAATTTTACAAGAATATAATTTGGACATCAAACATATTAAAGGCAAAGATAATGTCATTGCAGATACTTTGTCCAGAAATTAATTTTCCCTGTACATATAACTTTTGGTATTATTTATAACAGAGCCGGCCATGACAATTGCGGGGCCCTATGCGAAACGGATTGTGCGGGGGCCAGTCTGTGTAGGGATAAGGATAATAAGTGAAAATTAAGATTTTGTATTGGGAAAAAAGTGCGGGGCCCATTGCGGCCGCATAGGTCGCAGTGGCCTAAGGCCGGTCCTGGTTTATAGGCTGTTAAGTAGCTTTTTGTCTAATATTTTGAAAGTAAAAATGTACTTTCTTCAATTTTTAATGGAAAAAGAATTCCATTTTTGAAAAAAATGATTTTTTTTTCTTTTAAGTGGGGAGGTCTTATGTATGACACTTTTTCCCCGTGCTTGAACTTTTTTTCACCCCTACATTAGATTCCTAGCAGACGGTAGCGTTTGTTGTGGGTGTGGTTAAATTTCTTTGATGTATCGTGTTTACTACCGACCACCAATTAAACATGGTTAGTCTGTCTCCTAGTCTCTTGTCGAAGGTTCTCGATTTGCCGAGAAACGTAAACAAATGCTGAGTAGTTTCTGGAAGGCAGGGCTTACGCTGCATATATATCAAGGGATTGACAGACACGGAAACGTAGAGAGATTCAGATAGATATTAACTTTACGAGACAATTGTATTATTCTTTGTGTGCTCATATGTGTTTATTTCACATTCATCATTCATCATTATTCATTGGCACATTGTACTAATCGTGTACCGTTATCAATTTTTTCTCCTACTCTGCAAGATGATGATTTGTAATTACATTTCTTTTGTTTTGTAATTGTATTATTACTAAATTAAATCTTACTAATTGTAATTGGCAACTGTTTCTGCGTGTCGTAGCTTTATTATTGTATTTCTCTATGGTATCGTCCTTTGTTAGGCACTGTTTGAACGAGCCATAAATTTAAAATAGGAGATTAATTTCTCACAATAGAAGGCAGTGCGTAACAATGTGCAAAGTTTAGTCCATCAATCCGTGTAATAACGTAATTGGAACAAACAAATGCTCATCTTCATGTGTGTATATACATCTGATATATCGGGCTCAGGATTTAATCGGGATCCCATCCGGATCTTCATCACATACTGGGGAATAGGAAAAACTATTTAAAAAACCTTTTGATTTTTCCAGTTTTTAATGGCTTTGACTACATCTCATTCTTCAATGTGTCTCATGGCTGTAATTTTTTAGATACCTACAAGTATTATATATCATATTAAAGGTAATTGTATGCTCTTTAACTTGTATTTTGGTGTTTGGTCAAAATAGCTTTGCTAGATTTGATTTATTATTATTTTGCGCCAAAATTAAAAAATTTAAGTTGACGAAAACATAAGATTAACAGCTTTACAAAGAAGGAAAAAAAAAGTGTTTCCAATTATATCAATAAAATTAATATTTTGTTAGAATATTTTCAATACTACAAAACATATTCAAATTACAAAAGAATAGATTCATAAATAAAAAAGTTATGTCTATTTTTAGACAACATATCTTTCAAGGATATATATTGCTAGAAAAAGTCAAAATTATTTTTAAAAATGAAAATATATTTTTTTTTCAAAGGAAAACATATAGGCCTACTTCATCATATTATCACTTAGAAAATTATTAGTAAGTAATATTTTAGAATAAAAGTTAAGAAAAACGGCCGGCACATCTTAATCAATAAAAAAAAATTATGCTTCCCCGAGATGCCGATCAAATGATGTAATCCTTCACCTAGACCATGCATATAAAATTCTTTTTAAAAATGTCTGTATTTATTAAAACATACAAATGTATCGAAAACAAAGCATGTGACATATGCTCTGACCATTTTACTCTGTTTTGGTAACAGAAAATTACATTTTTGTAATTGTCAGGTTTGGGCGCAGAATGTAAACATTTCGGGCTTTACAGTAACGGGGTCATCATCAAATATGTTATTCGTTCCCTAAATTTTTCATTAATTGCTACATATTCTTGATGATGATACAGTTCTTTGTATTTTGCATTTAGATACATAAGTGTCTCCCAATATTGTTCAGCATGTTTCCTATATTTTGAGTATCAGAAACTTTTATGAAACTAAATATAGCCCTGAATATGTCGCTAGTCATAATGAGCTTGGTCATTGCCCATCATAAAAGGATTTCCTGGACATTTCTTGTAAAATTAAGAGCTGATAATTCCTGCATTCATAATAAATCCACTTAGTAGATAAAACTCCTCTTCAATGACGTTATAATGGTACCAATTTTTTTAAATTTTTTCGGTCCATTGTCCTGCACACACTGCTTACTAATAACCGACCAAATCAACAGTAAAATAGAGTTTGACAATGTCTTTTTGCTTTTGAAATCTCCTTATCTCCTCTCTTGTTTTAACATCAGGTAGCAATATGCTTTGTACCTCTGGTCTAAATGCAGCAAAGAGTCCCACAGTCATTGTCATCATAACCCATTGTATTTGACTATGATTGACATCTGCCCTTCATTTATGCTGTCAAAGTTATTGTTTTTTATTATTAGTTTAGCTAAAAATAAAAAAAAATACAATATAATTAAAAAGATTTTAAAATATTAACAATCTGCCTAAATTACTTTTACTTCAACTTTTCATTGAAAAGGGAACAAAGTTGATTGTGACAGTGTCTTGTCCTGTCCTTGTACGGCATTGTTTACGTTTTGTTAACTGAAACGTAATAGTATTTTTTTTTATTATAACTACAAATTAGTTTCAATTACAACAAATAAATAATGTAAATTTAAGAATTTTATACTTGTTTAACTTGAATAAAACTAATGTTAGGGCTAATAATAGTGCTAAGAAAGTGTCACGGTATGTGTGAGTTGAGCATGATTGTATGAAACAAGAAAGTAAAAACCTTACATACTATTATTATGATAATTTACAGTATTCTCTGTATCAAACACAGCTGAAGTGCTGTCTCCATCAAAAATAATCCTCTAAGTAAGAATAACTGTCACTTTCAAGCTTATAATCAGAATAAGACTAATATAGCGTGTGTAGTAACAGTGAACCGTTCTTGTGGCAAAACATGTGTAAATTGTTTAACAAGGCGAAAATTAAAATTTTTTAATGACACTTACCACCAGATTTCTTCAAGAACTAGTAATTTAAACGATTTTTCTTTATTGCCAAATTGAAATTTAACATACCAAAATAGTAAATCTTTATTTTCGCTTTTTAACATTATGTTCTATATATTTTAGTGGGTTTTTTTTTCACCCGCCAGATATGAACAATTTTTCAATCTCCCGTCTTTTGAGAGTACCAGGGAAAGGATACCAGGGGGATCGGGATCCCAACAGGAGATGGGATCCGTTTGGTATCGTACTATATAAATGTGTCTGTAGAAGAGAAATTTTAACATTTTATTCTTTTTCTTAGAGATGTGTTGTCGTTGTTGTTTTTTTACATGCCCCTTAATTTCGATGTTAGAAAAAAGGCTGTAGGGGTCGTTGTTTTTTTTTATCCCGGGTCACGCTGGGTATATTGACTAGTATAGACATAAAAGTGAACATTTGTTTCCGGATTTATTCCACTTACGTTTCTACATGGATTAATGGATCGTGACCAAACTTATCACACATATCCATGATTATCCAGAATGAAATAAAGTGGGCTTTTTTTTTTGAGCTTTGAAAATAATCCGTTTGGGGACAAGGCCCCCAAATTTTTTTTTCTTTTAAGACATATTAACATAATTTGAAACATTGGCAACCGCATGGATTAATGGATCTAAGAAATACTTAGTGCGCAAACACTTTATTTTCCATGTTGAAATACTGGTTGGTAATGAACTCATAATATCCACTCATGTGTGGCTGGGGGCCCCAATTTAATTTTTCATTCCATTTTTTCTTTGGTGTTTGTTCCACATCCTTTTCTACATGGATTATGGATATTAACCACATTTAACACATCTATCCGTTATTATTCAAAATGAGTTATTAGGGTGGGGGGGGGGGAGTGGGTTGAATTTTAAAAAGTATTCCGATTTTGTTTCCTAATATAAACTATATAAATAAAATTACCAACAATTGCTCCCAAATCAATAAATGGATCTTGCTCTAACTTAGCACACATATATTTGATTATCAACGTTTAAATACCGAAGGGTACTGAACACATAAATCCACTCCTTTGGCGCCCCATTACATGTTTCCTTATGTAAAGTATATGAATACTAATAGGCCTAGGCAACACTAACGGGTCTATGTGAATTGATGGATATAAGCCTAACTTTGTAGCAATACTTTTCATTGTTTGTTTTGAATTATCGTTGGATTTAAAATTAACATTATCCAATCCGTTCAGGGCCGGTCTAGAATATTGAAGAAATTTCGATAATTTAAAAGACTGGATCGCAGACATTTTTAAACCAATTTTAAAGGGACAACTTATTTTCAAGTTTTACTCCATTATTTACCTGAATGAATTTTTTAGGCTCCTATTTCTAATGCAAAACTAAAACGGTACCTTTTGGAATGCCCCCCCTCCCCCCAAACCAGGGCCACTCTTTTCACTTAAATGAAAAATGGTTACAGCTTTGGCATTGAATTGTAGAATTTTTTGTATTCGAAACTATTTGGGGATAAGTAATATTTTCACATGTTTCGAGCAGATTATTAAATGTAATCTAGAACGTTCTAGAACTTTATGTTTTATTCCACAGGGATATACGGGATCCCAATGGAATCAGGATCCCACCGGAAGAGGGATCCCGCCGGAAAAGGGATCCCACCGGAAAAGGAATCCACTGGGAAGGGATCCCAACTGAGACGACATCCCATTAGGATCGGGATCCCACCAGGACAGGGACCCATCGGGTACGGATTGCAATCGTTAGGTGGATCCAACCGGGGATCGGGATCCCATCATGAACCAATTTCCTAACGGGATCGGGGTGACACCAGAAAAGGGACCCAATCGGAAAACAGGAAACCACTGTGAAAAGGGATCCAATCCGAAAACACGATCCACTGTGAAAAGGGATCACACTAAAAAAGTGATCCTGTCAGGACACGGGATCCCAGCGGGAAACGAAATATTAACTCCCCCAAAAAATGCTATAAAGCTGTTTTTAAAAAATAAAAATTAAAAACAAAAAATTAAACCTTTGTTACTATAACGACGTTAGCTAAATGGCTGTTGAAGAGTTAGTTCTTGTATAGACCGTGTATATTTGATAGTAAATAATAAGGGTCGCAAGGAATCACTTAAAAGTAACAATTTGGCACGCCCTCTTAGTGTCACTTACGGCTGTTTGGAATCCCTCAAGACCATGCCATAACTTGTCCACATGTGACCACCAAAATGGATGGGAAATTTGCACAGCACTGTGTGCTGAGCCTTAGCCTAATCTTTGTTTACTCGTGCGCGTGATCATCACGTGGCATCGACGTCATTGTTCTTCTGAATATTCCATATTTTAGGGGTCCGATGCGACCTACCGTATTTATTGGCGTATAACACGCACCTGTTCTCCCCGAAAATTGGGACAAATCATGTGTGCGTGTTACACGCCGAATTAATGTTTAGGTTTTTTTCATGAAAATTCCTTTTTCGGATCAATAAAAGAATCTTATCTTATCTTATTATACGTGGGGGCGTGTCATACGCCAAAAAATACGGTACTTATTTTGAATTGATAATCAGGGAGATGATTTAGTTCTTTTAATTATAAATGCCTGACCTCCCTTTTCAGAAGAGATTTTTTTTTCGTTCACAACCCATTGTTTGTATAGTACTTTTAATTTTAAATAAGGAAATTGAAATAATTGATGACTTTCAGTCGATCATATGTCTAAAGGTAACTGTCAGTTAATCACATGTGAAATGATGACTGTCAGCAAATCACATATCAAATGATTAATGTCAGCCAATCACATGTCAAATGGTGACTGACAGCCAATCACATGTCAAATGATTTCTGTCAGCCCATTATATGTCCTTCATATTCTTCAAACAATAACAAACAACAATACTTACTTTAAAAATGGCATTGATATTCGTAATGACTAACTCTTCTACTTCTAAATATTTCTTTTCATTCTTTTTTCGTATTTTATTCATGACCTATTTAAATTATCTAGTTTGACCCCTTCTCTTTTATGGTATCTCAAAAATATTTTACACTAATATATACATGTGAATATATATATATATAATTAAAAATAAATTATATGAAGCACATTTCCAAGCGTTTCCGTAGTACTACCATTCAGTAGTAAGTGTACTGATGCCATTGCAAAGCAACAGGAAGAATTGTATCACATGTTTTCAGACTTTACAACACTCATTGCCCCTTTTAAAATTCTCCCCTTTCTCTTTCAACGTGGCTG
Source organism: Lymnaea stagnalis (assembly GCA_964033795.1). Lineage (NCBI taxonomy): Eukaryota > Metazoa > Mollusca > Gastropoda > Lymnaeidae > Lymnaea > Lymnaea stagnalis. The sequence goes on along the minus strand of CAXITT010000103.1, from coordinate 1,542,739 downwards.
ATGCCCCCCCCCCTGCTTTTGCGCTTCAAATGGAGCTTCAAATGATCTTCAGGGCAATTCTGAAATAAGTGCTAGGATCGGGGAGGTGAAATAAGTGCTAGGCTCGGGGAGGTGAAATAGTGCTAGGCTCGGGGAGGTGAAATAAGTGCTAGGCTCGGGGAGGTGAAATAAGTGCTAGGCTCGGGGAGGTGAAATAAGTGCTAGGCTCGGGGAGGTGAAATAAGTGCTAGGCTCGGGGAGGTGAAATAAATGCTAGGCTCGGGGAGGTGAGTAAAAAAACAGACAGTCACGAACTGTTTATGAGAGCATTGGCCTCCACCTTGCATGAGATTTCCAGGTAGATCAAGCGGATCGTGTGCCTTTTTGAGAGTACCTATCTGTGTGAAGAGCTCTGTGTGAAGAGCTCTGTGTGAAGAGCTCTGTGTGAAGAGCTCTGTGTGAAGAGCTCTGTGTGAAGAGCTCTGTGTGAAGAGCTCTGTGTGAAGAGCTCTGTGTGAAGAGCTCTGCGTGAAGAGCTCTGTGTGAAGAGCTCTGTGTGAAGAGCTCTGTGTGAAGAGCTCTGTGTGAAGAGATCGTTTCCACTGTTAAAGTTAAAGCTCAGAGCCACACTTGCTGAACAACGATGAGCATCTTCAAGCTATACTAAGGGTGTCAGTTGCTTCCACACACAAGCCAAATATTGCTCAGTTGTGTAAGAAGAAACGCTGCCATGTCTCTGGCAACAAGGAGTAGGCAGAAGAACGTGAAGCCTAGTTCTTGAGAAGCCTTAAGGTTTTTATTTTTTACTAATGAAAGTTTAGCAGATTGTAAAAGTTGTACTTTATTGACTTTGTAATCGCCTTTCTGTGGAATACATGATGTGGCCCAGTCTCATTCAGACTCTACCTCCTGCAGACCCCGGATAATTTCAGGTTGAGACCCCTGCTTTAGATAAATATAACTATTTTTTTTTTCTTTCAAAAAATTTAAAAAAAGAACCATTTGAAATATAATATGAAAGTGATTTCTCTGTTCCTTAATTAAAGAAAGAAAACAAATCAATTTTTTCCCACATCAAAGGATACAATTGTTGTAATTATAGCCTCATCATTTAATTAATTTTTATTGCGTTTCTTTAACTCTTCATGTGTGATATTTAATCTCAAACACCGATGGTTTAGAGACTAGTTTACGGCACAACATTGATAGATGCGACTTTTATTCAAGCTTTCTTTTTTTTAAATACTTTTCTTTACAAAATATCGTTAAAATTCTGGTTATAGGAAGTTTGGTTTTTAATTGATTTCTAAGAAAGAAGTTAAAAAACATTTTTAAATGTTGTTTTCTTTTGATTTGTTGTAGGGTTTTTTGTGTTTAAATCAGGAAAAAACTCAAAATGAAATAAAGAAACAATATTATTTAATAGAACAGACACTAATCTTCAATAAAAAAAAGTGGTTAAGCATTGAAATCTTGTTTCACGTACACATTAAATAATTATTTTTTCTCCTTTAATTTAAATTAGCAATACCCAGTATCAGTTTTGGGAGCTTTTTTAAGCCATTTTTTTTACCATTCTTAAAATATTTTTTTTAAAAGAATAAAATAACATTTAACAAACAAAATTAAATCTTTTATTTAAAAAAATATCAGCATAACTATTCAAAAATTTCAAGGAGGTTTTAAAAAAAAAAAATTAATTCTTAAGGTGACTAAAAATGCAAGCAAACTCCAAGCTGTTTCTCGTTCTCTGTGCATCGTTCTGTTACGTGGAGCTTTCGAAACTTGAAAGGATCAACTCAAAAAGTTGTTCAGAGAAAGAATCTAAAACTGGATTAATGGTTGACCCTATAGTTGTTACGCCGGCTCAGATTCAGAACAAAACTTCTTTGGAATCTATTCTGTTGGAAGCAGTGGTGGAAGATCCGTTACATGAAAATGTGAGTCGAACCGAATTGCTTGGACAGAATAACATGCCGCAGAATGTTAGAACTTCTCTTCACACGTTTGGGGTGACGAAAATTTCGACGCCGACATCTGCTGAAAATTTTAACCCGACGGTCAATGATAATTCAAAGAGCCCATCAGCGACTTTTTGTCAAAGAGCTGAACTAATTTCTGCGCATTGCAACGTGGCGGTGCAATTTGAAAACGATGTTTTACTTGATTTGGAAATTCACCATTTCTTCCCACATGTAAATAATGGTTTATTAAAAACATCTTACTTCATTAATTTTACTTTGACTTGCCTGACGTTGAACGGTTCTTGTCTTGTAAACCTGTGTTGCAGTGACAAATTCTCTGTATGTCGTACCATGCCAAGGTGTCAACAAAAAGACATTGACTTGACAAACAAAGAACACGTGCTTTTCTTGTAACGGCAGAGCCAAGTCAGAAGATTGTCATGAAGTCAACTCGTGTCTTTACCTCTTATGTGACAAATCGAAATACGAAACGTTCGTGGGGAGGTACAAAGATGTGTCGCGCTGTAGATGCCGTGTCACAACTTTTAAAATAAAATCTACCAAAGAAGTAAAGGCCCATTTGATGGACAGCCGTCCATTCGTAGACAATGAGAAACTGACATTATTTGAAATGATGAGGTCTACATTTTTTTACAAATGCATCGGATGATGATCAAGATTTTGACTTTCAGCCGTGGCACTCAGTACGCAACAATCGGTGGACACCGGGAAGGGATCGGTCGTTCGACTTGGAGAAATGTGACTCAGCGTCTGGTATGTTACAAAATGAGGTTATTTACAACGGCCCAGAGATGTTAATGCGAAGCCAATCATGCGTTATGACGGCCGGCCAGGATAATGTCACAAATGAAATGTGTGCAGCGCTGATTTCGGAAATGTACAATAATTTACCGGTGTTGTACGGTAAACGGTTGTCTCAAGTCTCGTGGAACGGTTCCGAGTTGAAGATCCCGGAGGTGTCCCTTTTAAGACACCAGTTTCGATTTAAGGTCATCACGAAATTTAAAAGCAACCAGGTCAGTTTAACTTTAAATGGGGAGTCACAAATTTGGCCTTGGCGCATGCTCGTCTGTACCATTTCGAGTCTCAAATCCTTTAACGAAATGACTGACGCTTCTGACGACGTGGCCTGTCAAACTAAAAGTTGTCACGAACAAGCGAATTTTTATTTGACCGACAATAAAACATGCAAGCTGACGAATGTTCTTTTGCTGGGATTTTCCGCTGCCGGCGGCAAAATGGGATTCGTGGAAAGACACGATCTGTCCAAATGAATAAACTGTTTCTTAAAAAGTGATCAAAATCTCGACGTGATCGGCGAATGGCAACCGGAAGAGTACGGCCTCCAAGTAGTTAAGAACGACATGACCTTAGACGTGTTCAAATTTCTGGTGTACAACATTGGAGACATGAGTTTGGGCCACACAGCTCTACACGTTAGAAGCATAGTAATCGGCTTGGGTCGTGTTAACCTTGGATCAGATGCCGGGTATAATTCACGCGGCTTCCATGGTACGCCTCGGGAGACAGACGGCGACTCAGTGTATAACGTTTCAAGCGGTAATAGATTATTAAATAAAACTATCTCCTGTGGGTGTACGTTCCTCCTTCCAAAAAAATGAAACTGTTCAATACATAAGCTATCAGACCAAATACTGTAAGTTTGTTTGCCATGACAATTCAAATCTAATGAAATCCATTCAGCTGAGTTCAAAGTGTTTAGGTTACATGAACAACAATCAACGTTGTAGTTGTTCCGGAATTGATTTCAATATTTATAGTACAATTTTTTGACAGTTTTGTGTCCCAAGTGTATTTTATCATAAGTTTGTTGCTTTCATATAGCTTAAACATTTATTTAAAAAATCTATACGATTACGATGGGGTTGTAATGGTTTTCGTCATGACTTTGCATTAACAAAAACTCACGAACTTTGATGACGATTTCTGGCGAAGATATAGCTAAACGTCTTGCAGGCCTGTGTCCTCAACATAACTAAACATCTGGCCGACACATGTCTATAGCATATTTAAACATCTTGCAAGCTTAAGTCCCCCAAAAACTAGAAAGCAAAACATCAAATTTGAACCCTCCAATTGTAGTACGTTTTGTTAATGTTGCCTTTGTATTTTTATTGAATTCCATTTCACTCAAGCGTTTCCTACAGCTTAGTTTCGACATGGAATCTAAATAATCCCAATACATATTCCAAGTTACAGGCATATAAAATCGTGGGTACTTTCCCTTTGATCGGGCTAGCAGAATTTATGATGTCATCTATTTAAGAACTGATTTTGATGCGGGAATTCAACAATGACAATCTGTTTTGAATACTAATTTTAACTGAAATTTCTCCTTATTTATAATGCAGCTATTTTGTCTAAAAGGTTCAATTAGATCCATGAGTCTTGACCTTGATTATGCGTAGATACTTGCAAGTGACCGTGCATGCTGGCCTGGCAGACTCACTGTCGGAGCGAAATTCTCATAGAATAAACGCACCACTCACGCCCAAAGAAAGCTCATGGCAAGGAAACAAAATCGACGCATACCCTACTAGGACCCAAAACAACGTATAGTCTACGTGCGGGAAAGCTTTTCGGGCACAAATAGGAATGGCAGGTATAACCTTGGTCACCTTAGCTTGACAAAGACAGAGGACAATTTTGTATAGTAAAAAAAAACTACCGTGAAGTAGCAGTCATTTATTCAATATTTTTTTGAAAATCCTTTATATTAACTTCACTTTCGTTCGAGGGTGGCTGTATGGCCAAATTTTGGATGGCTAATTGACCCTCTTACCGTCAAACTATCTTGTTGAAATGTGGCAAATAGACTCAATGCTGATGACAATACATTCTCTCAACTTTTCAGCCCCCTTCCAACCCCCAAAACCTCAGTTTTTCTTGTTTTTAAAGTAGAAATAACGGTATAAGGAAAATATGATGAAGTCTGGGGGGTGGGGGGCAGTGTTTCTTTCAGAAATTCCACCCCCCCCCCGGGCACCAAATATTTTCAGGGGGGTAGTGCCAGTGGCCAGAGGCGTAGCTAAGGGGTGGCAGATGGGACATACGTCGCAGGGCGGCAGACTAGCGGAGGGGGGGCAAAAAATAGGCTTTGATGGTATTTAATGGCTGAAAATAATGGGTTTCAGAGCGGGGGGGGGGGGGGCGGAAAAATGAATATTGTCCCCTGACGTCAAACACTATAGATACACCCCTGCTTGTGGCGTCGAAATAGGGCGGATGGAATGGTTCACAAAGGTGTAACTTTTTCTTTATATGCATATGTAATTTTTTTTTAAACTGCAGAGTTTGTATCGTCAAAGTGAAATGGTGGACGACAAAAATATTTTGCCGCTCGTGATATCACTAATAGTAGCTACGCCACTAGGCAGTGTATCTATTGATGCTAAACTCGGCGATATTTTCATCGGGTGCCGATGAATCTTGATAGATGGAGGGGTTTGGGGAGCTTGCTCCCCTGAAAAATTGTCATTATTTCAAAATCAAGAGGTGTATTTTTAAGAATACTCGAATTCTATGTTTCTATTATACCTTTTGAACAGGGAGGGACATTTTTAAGACTTTGTGGGAGGCGTTTTGGCGCCCAGTATCATATATGAACTGACTTCACTCCTGTCTTGGCGTGCCCAGGGTTATCATTTGGCACAAGCTGATAATCAACCCCATGGCATCAGCGTATGTGAAGAGGTGCATAAATTTAGGGTGCTAAAGGCAGTCGTACAAACTCAAAATGCAGGGGTGCATTTTTTTGGCTGAATACTTGAATTTGTTGTTTCTTTCAGACAATTTTCAGGTGTGGCATTTAAAACTTTCGGGTGAGAGGCGCCAAAATTGTCCATAATAATGACCAAAGATATATTAAATTCCGCACTAGCGGGACGTAAACTAAGTTCACTCTAGTTGTGTCCCCCTGAGGGTAACTTCTGCCCCAAAATATTATAGCCCCTTAAATTATAATAGTCCCAAGAAAATGTTTGATAAATTCAAAATACAAGAATGCATTTTATTACATATCTTAATTTAGTTTTGCAACATTCTGCATTTAATTGGAAAGCAACGAAATAGATCCTATTTAAGAAATAAAGGTGTAGTTAAATACATTTAATTTAGTAGCCCGTTGTCAGGTTTGGTTAAAATTATAAACACATTTAATTTTTCAAGTCAAAGAGACACATTTCAACATGACTCAGTGACATTACTCATCTTTCATTGCTCTATTGAGATATGTCAATGACATTACTCATCTTTTATTGTTCTAAAAAAATCTATCAATGACATAACTCATTTTAATTGTTCTATCGACATATTTTAATGTCATTACTCAGCTTTCATTGCTCTATCGATATATGTTAATGGCATTACTCATCTTTTATTGTTCTAAAAAAAATCTATCAAGGACATAATTCATCTTTAATTGTTCTATCGATATATTTTAATGTCATTACTCAGCTTTCATTGTTCTATCGATATATGTTAATGGCATTACTCATCTTTTATTGTTCTAAAAAAAAATCTATCAATGGCATAACTCATCTTTAATTGTTCTATCGATATATTTTAATGTCATTACTCAGCTTTCATTGTTCTATCGATATATGTTAATGACATGACTCATCTTTTATTGTTCTAAAAAATATCTATCAATTACATAATTCATCTTCCATTGTTGTATCAAATATCTATCATTGACATTACCTATATTGTATTGGTTTCTCAAATATATTATATCAATGACATTACTCATCTTTCATTGTTCTATTAATATATTCATAGGACATTAGTCATCTTTTAATGTTCTATCAATATATTTATAGGACAATAGTCATCTTCTATTTTTCTATCAATATATTTCAATGGCATTTCTCGTCTTCCATTGTTCTATCAATATATTTCAATGACATTAGCCTACTCATTTTATTTTCTATCAAAATATATTTTCTTTTAAGTCTATAAATTGGCTGACCATCGTTTGACACACAAAAAATATTTGTTTACGTTTAAAACAAAACGAACTGGTGTGGCCCTAACTGATTGAATAAAAAAAAAATTCAACTTAAAATCTATTCCCTGTTTGCCTCCGATCAATGTAGATTAAATTTACCAAAGGTTTGCTGACGAGGGTGTCCTGTCGTGTCATTTGTGACACGCTTGCTGGTTTCTTTTGTCTTAATGGTGTCTTTCCACTCGTCGTCAGCCCGATCACATATTTCTACGTCAGTGGTTCTCAACGTTCCTAATGCCATTACCCTTTTCAATACAAATACTCGCGTCGTGGTGACCCCCCCAACAATAAAATTATTTTGCGTTGCTACTTCAGAAATATGTGTTTTTTCCGGTGGTCTTAGGTGAACCCTGTGTTGAGCAGGACACTATGGCTGCATATATGTATGTTAATTATCCATTACTTACATTCTGTCACATAATTTATTTTTTTTTTAAATTTATTTTATCCTAACTTTCTTCTAACTTAGATTTATGCCTAGTTCAAACATTGAAATTTTATTAAAAAGTTAACGGAAACTTCGATCGTTTGAACCGAACATAATTAGTTTATTAAAGAAATATACCCAACGTTTAGCATTCATGTGTTCTCATTGGTAAATTTAAAAAAAAAAAAACTTTTCTTTAAAGTTGAAGTGATAACTTTGATCATGACTCAAAATATTTAATTGTCCTCTAATTCTCTATGAAGTTATATCATTTTACAAGTCTTTAACCTTAGAATCAATAATGAAGAAAAATTGTCAGTGAAAATATCCTTCAATTTTGAAAGTAAAATGTATTGCTTAAAAGTATTTCAATCATATTTATGTCTAACTAAAAATGTGTAGGGTTCTTTTTTTAAATATTTATTTCACTTTGATGTATGTTGATTAAAATGTATTGGACGGATGGTAAAATAATTAAAAATTTAGTACAAGTGTTGTGTTTGGCTGATTGTACTAATTGTCAACTCCTATCGTCTTCTTGGATTGATTACATTCGTCAGTTCTTTCATACGTTGAAGCGTCGTACTATTCTCACTATCAATTAACAAACTCAACTCCTTTTCATAATAACTATAACTTTAATATCTAAGTAAATATAATAAACATCCTATCACTCCAAGGTTCCACTCAAGACTGCCAGCACGACTAAAACATACGTCACAACACGGCATAGACAATACGTCACGACACAGCATAAAAATACGTCATAAATACAATGGCGGGAAGAGCGTTCACTTACTATAATAGTCAAGCGCGGGAAAAGCGTTCAACAACTAATGAACATAATATTGAGTCGCAACAATTACTAATGAGCGCTCATACTCGACACTAATATCACATCTTCTCTTTGTAAACCTTTCAGTACTAATGACATTATTAAGAGAAACGAATGCTTTTTTTTTTTTCGCTATAAATTGTGTAGTATTCATTATTATTCTATAAATTTATACTCTATTGATGTAATTGTTGTTTCCAAAGTCTCACCAGTTTAAAGAGACATCCTTGTTTTCTGCTTTAAACCCTTTATCAAGGCTTTATCACGGTAAATTTTCTAAATAAAAAAAAATATTTATAAATGTAATCATTCACGTATTTTTCTTATCAAACAACGAATTGAGAGTAACTGACCTTAAATTCATGTTTAGTGCAATAAATGAAACAAAAGACATCGAAAGCGACAGTGAAACCTGGGAATAGCGTCCCTTAAAAATGCACAAACTCAAAGCCGTCACGAGATCATTTGTTAACACTGGCTTAACCTGAAAATAGCACCATCCCAACAAATAGCACCATCCCAACAAATAGCACCATACCAACAAATAGCACCATCCCAACAAATACAACCATCCCAACAAATAGCACCATCCCAACAAATAGCACCATCCCAACAAATAGCACCATCCCAACAAATAGCACCATCCCAACATATAGTACCATCCCAACAAATAGCACCATCCCAACAAATAGCACAATCCCAACATATAGTACCATCCCAACAAATAGCACCATCCCAACAAATAGCACAATCCCAACAAATAGCACCATCCCAACAAATAGCACCATCCCAACAAATAGCACCATCCCAACATATAGTACCATCCCAACAAATAGCACCATCCCAACAAATAGCACAATCCCAACATATAGCACTATCCCAACAAATAGCACAATCCCAACAAATAGCACCATCCCAACAAATAGCACCATCCCAACAAATAGCACCATCCCAACAAATAGCACCATCCCAACATATAGTACCATCCCAACAAATAGCACAATCCCAACAAATAGCACCATTCTAACAAATAGCATCATACCAACAAATAGCACCATACCAAAAAATAGCACCATACCAACAAATAGCACCATCCCAACAAATAGCACCATCGCAACAAATAGCACCAGCCCAACAAATAGCACCATCCCAACAATAAGCACCATACCAACAAATAGCACCATACCAACAATTAGCCCCATCCCAACAAATAGCATCATCCCAACAAATAGCACCATATCAACAAATAGCACCATACCAACAAATAGCACCATTCCAACAAATAGCACCATCCAACATACAGCTCCATCCTAACAAATAGCACCATACCAACAAATAGCACCATCCCAACAAATAGCACCATTCCAACAAATAGCACCATACCAACAAATAGCCCCACTTTTGCTTAACCCAAGGGTGTGTGATATTGCCAGGTTTCACTGTGATCAAACATTTAGAAAAGAAGTACACAAGCTGCCTTAGTCTGGAACCTGTAATAATTCGAGTCTTACTACAGACATTTCTGTATGTTTCAAATGACAGCTGAACGCTCTTCACCCTGGACGGACCCAATAATTTTTACATTTTTGTGTTAAAACTACTTCACATGTTACTGGAGATCAAGATCAAGATCAAGATGGGAAATTCAAGCATTGCCACCTCCATTGTTTGGCGGGTTTCTTTCCAGGGGTCGCTTGTAAAATAGCATGCATGCTTTAAAGATGTTAGATTACTTGTTTCTTTACTTTTTTTCTCCAAATGAGATTTCATATGGTTGTCGTAGTTCATATACTACAGTCACAATGTGTGTGCTAGGCTTAATATTCCATTACAACGTGTGTTTTTTATTAGTTGCTCAAAAGAACGAATAGATTAGAAAACAATATGACCAGATGGTCAAATGTGCCTGATATAGATGAGTCATAATTTGAGAAACTAAAATATATCTGCTGTTATAGATATGACTTCAGTTAAAAATATCAAAAAGCATCTTTAATAGATATGACTTCAGTTAAAAATATAAAAAAGCATCTTTAATAGATATGACTTCAGTTAAAAATATCAAAATGTATCTTTAATAGATGTGACTTCAGTTGAGAGACTCGGGTGTGTGTGTGATCGGTGTGACTTTGGCTGACAAAGTCAAATATGTCTGTTATTTATGAGGATTAAGTTCAAGACAGAAAAAATGTAGGATGCAAGTGTGACTTTAGTTAACAAACTCATCTGTGTCTGGTGTAGATGAGCCTTCTGTTGGGAGCTCAAATGTTTTATAATCATTGTACTCTTCATGCAGACTTAGATCAAAATGTCTTAGGGATAATAAAAAAAAATATGAAAAATTGATAAATAGTGACGCGTATTTGAAATAGAAAATGTATATTTACAATCTTTTATCATTGTATGTGACTGAGATGGCAGGCGCGATTTGCATTTCTATCTGCTTCAAGGAATTAGGTTCAATGATCTGGAACAGCGCGTCAGACCCCTAAACACAGTTAACACAATAAATCAAGAGCTAATGTAGGTCAAAAGCTGTGTATCAGTTCCAGGTCCTCAACTGTAGAGCAGCGTTAAAATTAAGACGTCGCGTTTTATATTTAATGTGTTGATGTGTACTTTTTTTATCAGCGATGTGTCAATCATGGACTTTGTTGCTCTAAGGAATTGTGTAAGCGTTACTTTATTATAGCGACGTAATGATGTTTCTGAGTTTGTGTGTGAACACATCTAAAGACAGCCTGTATGATGTCCTTGTCATAAATGACACCCAGTTTATTTGTCCTGCCAAGTGTGATTGTGTGTAGACTAAAAATATAAACAGCAGTGCTGACGTCTAGTCTGTGCCAGGCCTTCACAGATTATCAGTTGACCTACTTTCAGGTTCGCTCGCTCATTACTTTAATTATCTTACAGTACATTACACTATGACACTAGTAACTAGTTTAGTGGTATAAATGAACTCTAAAAATAACACATTTGCTTTCTTTTGAATATTTTGTTAACACATCTTTATAGAAAACAACTTTTTTGAAGATTATTTAAAGCTGTTAAAGAGATTTTACAATAAACTAGCTGTGATATGAAAGTTCCTTGGCTAGATGCCAGTGCTTCTAAAACTGTGGCAGGATTCACCCAATTTTTTCACTTGGTACAGAGAAATGTAATAAAAATATAAGTACACAAAGTCAAAGGGCATTACGAATCGTTGATTGTTCACGATGCAAAATTAGTTATATTGACCCTTGCTGTGATCAAATTAGTTATATTGACCCTTGCTGTGATCAAATTAGTTATATTGACCCTTGCTGTGATCAAATTAGTTATATTGACCCTTGCTGTGATCAAATTAGTTATATTTACCTTTGCTATGATAAATTAGTTATATTTACCCTTGCTATGAATACTATAATAAAATTAGTAATATTTACCCTTGCTATGAATACTATGATAAAATTAGATATATTTACCCTTGGTATGATAAAATTAGTTATATTTATAACTAACTTTGATAAAGTTAGTTATATTTACCCCTGCTACGATACAATTTGTTATATTTACCCTTGCTTTGATGAAATTAGTTATATTTACCCTTGCTACGATAAAATTAGTTATATTTACCCTTGCTATGATGCTCTCAAACTAGGATATTTGAAGAAGAAAATTTGAATTTTAAATGATGAGCGATAATAATCATATAAGATTATTATTGTTTTTGTTTAATTAATGAAGTAGTCCAATTTCATAAAGATATAAATGATTGAAACAAAAACAAAAAAACAACCATTGAGACTCAAATATTTATGCTGCTAACAAATTTTGTACGCCTACTAATGAACGATAGTCGCTGCGGTTCTCCATGATTATATTGATAACTTTTAACATAGACAAAAGACGATATTTAGACTTAAGTGTCAGGTTTCCAGTTGCAGCATACAATACAACAAAACAAACAACAAACAAACAAACAAGCAAACACTGGACTTAAGACCGTGTGAGACTCTTTAAAAAAAAAAAAAAGACTACCAAGGTTAATGAATCCAAAGTTCAGAGTTCACGACTCTTTATAAATAGAATAGTGCTTAGTGGCCATACACAATAAATGATTCGGCTTTACGGTAATGTTTTCATCTCGTCTCTTTGAACCACGTTACACTTAGAGGTTCCAACAAAACGAAACATCTTTCTAATACACCCTGTCATTGTTTTACCGACAAGACGTTCTATGAACAAAGAATACTTAGCAACCCTGGCGTAGCTAGGGTTAGTGTCACTCATTGTGTCACCCCCCCCCCACACACACACACATGCACGCACCAACGTCCACGATGGATTTCTTGTTGTTAAAAATAAGTCTAGACTCAAGAGCAGAAAAAAAAAAATGACAAGAAAAAAAAAAAACAAATAAATTGAAGGTCGGGAGATAAATGTATGGAAGAAATGTAACAAAGTTAAGTTATAGTTATTATTACAGTAAATGTCTTTATTTAAAATGTTCCTTCCTTGGTCTTCAAAGCTGCAAACCTNTTTTTTTGTATTTTTGGGTTTTCATATTTTATTTGGTCTCAAAAGCCTTTTTTTTTTTTTTTATTGTTTTAATAATTAAAATTAATTATTAAAAGATATTAGATCATTTTGTAAAAAAAAAAATATTTTGTTAACCCTATAAATCGGTAAACAGTCAATTTTAAATGTTTTTAATTTTTACCGATTCTATTTAAAATCGCCAGACCAGACATCGTACTTGGTATGAGTGGAAAGCTTTATTTTCACAGAATTTAGATCAATATTGCTCCCTGTCCCTCACGAAAGTTCACAAACATCTCATTTTGCCGTTGAAGACTTTTGATTGTTATGAAATTCGGTTAAAGCAAGTAGCGTGTGCTCAATAAATTTGCTCAATAAATTTGCCATTTTTCAACTTGGTTTCACCCCCCCCCCCTGAGGTATGGTGTCACCCGGTGCGGTCCGAACCCCCCGCACCCCGCTAGCTACGCCATTGCTTAGCATATACCGTATTTATCGGCGTATAACACGCACTTTTCTCCCTGAAAATAAGGGGCAAATGATGTGTGCGTGTTATACTGCCGATATAATGTTAAAGACCCATAGTACATACCGGGGGGAGGGGGGTGCGTGTTATACGCCGATATAATGTTAAGGACCCATAGTACATACCGGGGGGAGGGGGGTGCGTGTTACACGCCGATAAATACGGTATTTAGCTTTGTTAACATAATCATAATATTTGTATGTTGTTTGCAAGCTAACATTATTTGGCCGATACCTCCGTGAAACTCGGGCAATAAACATAGTTTAAAAATATAAGAAAGAGCACAATTCTTGCACTGTCTAATATTTGAAGAATTTATCTAGTGATGGGTTGAAATAGGAATTGGTGAAATGTTGATGCATTAAATATTGATGAAATACATTGTGTGGTGGTTTTTTCAGAAAAAATATGTATCTCACTGAATTCATAAAACCATCTCTTGTCTTGGCTGTGTAGGTCCCATTTACGAACAAGACACATGACATGGTATGACACACTCTTAGACATACTGTATGACACACTCTTAGACACACAGTATGGCACGCTCTTAGAAACATGGTCTGACAAAGTCTTAGGACCATTGTATGACACACAGGCACACGGTTTGACACTCCTCTTAGACACATTGTATGACACACTTGTAGACACACATCCTGAAACTCCCATAGACACATGGTATGACACAACCTTAGACACATGGTATGACACAATCTTAAACACATGGTATGACACACTCTTAGACAGAATGTATGACACACTCTTAGGTATTTTATGAATATATAAGGGTCCAGGAATATGAAATATGAGAATCTTCATTATTAATTCTTTTAAGGGCACCGTTTGTCCATCAGTGGCTCTATGTTTAAATTGTGTGTGTTTTGTTCTCTTTGCACCGTCTTAATTTGTATGAACGCGTCAATGCATTGACCATTTCATTATCAAGAATTATTATTTTTTATTTACCTAAATCAATACAGCTAAGTGTTGTAATGTACTTAAAGATAAATATTTATAAAATAAGAAGCATTACTGCACTCAATTAAAAACGCTAGATTCCATTCAATCAGTCATAGCGTCATTAATTTTTCATTTGACAACTTTTTTTTTTTTAAATCGTAGAAGTTGGGTTGGAGGGGGCGGCTCGAATAAAACTTCCTAGGACCACCCAGGGGAGGGGGTTACCTGCCACACGAAGTTTTAACCGCGATTAGACATTTGTTTGTCACTGCCTACTCGTCGGGGGGGGGGGGCCATTTACCCTTGCAGGACCGTCACTGCCTACTTGTCTGGGGGCCATTTACCCTTGCAGGACCGTCACTGCCTACTCGTCGGGGGGCCATTTACCCTTTCATGGCCGTCACTGCCTACTCGTCGGGGGGCTATTTACCCTTGCAGGACCGTCACTGCCTACGTGTCGGGTGCCATTTACCCTTGCAGGACCGTCACTGCCTAAGTGTCGGGGGGGGCCATTTACCCGTACAGGACCATCACTGCCTACTTGTCGGGGGGTCGTTTACCCTTGCAAGACCGGGTTTAAGTGTCTTTAAACACATCTGTTATTGAAATAAAACATGGGCCTCATACGACTGTCAGCCACGGAGCAAGTAAAGTATATATTATATGTATGTATGTATAAATATTATGGAAATGTATTCATATGTACGTATATCAAAACTGCACTAAAAACATATCTTTTTAAATTATACTACCCTGACTGATTCCCCTCCGCTGACCGATACATGATCTTGCTGGCTGCCGTCCATGGTTTGCCTTGTAAAAGTTATGTGGTGGGGTGGGTAAATATACATTGCTGTTCTTTATTTCATAAATGTATTTTATTTTAATGTCATGAGTATGTCTCTTTTGATAAAATGTTTATGTACAGCGCGGTGAGCTCAGACCTAGGCTGGGGTACCGCGCTATATAAGACGTCTTCTTCTTCTTATTATTATTATATGTATGTATATGTCTATGTATGTTTATATATGTATGTATATGTATGTATATGTGCGTATATGTATGTTTATATATGTATATGTATGTAAATGTATTTACATGTATGTATATGTATGTATATGTGCGTATATGTATGTTTATATATGTATATGTATGTAAATGTATGTAAATGTATGTACATGTATGTATATGTATGTATATGTGCATATATTTATGCATATGTATGTTTATGTATGTATATGTATGTATATATGTATGTATATATGTATGTATATGTATATCTATCATTATGAACTTCTGGCATTAAATATATTTTCTTCATTCTTTTTTTTCCCTTCATCAGAGTACAAGAACTCAGCTTAATTTGTGTGTTGACTTTCGTTAAATGAGATTTTAAAAAACGGAGAAATGAATCAAGAAAAAACGCTGTGCTTGCTGAACATAACAGAAAGTCTGTGCTAGCTATAGGCTGGAGGAAGGTTCAAGAGATGGACGACAGTTCTACGGAAGAGCTGAAACACGAATTGGACGCATATCAGGCCGAGTACGAGCAGAGATGCCACCAGCTTCTGAGCCAAGGAAGTGCTGAGGTCAGTTTCAGATTCAGAAGGCTTTGTGCTTTGAAGGAGGTCAAGAAACTGTACATTATTGTTCATGATTTTTTTTAAAGTTGTATTTGCTATTTAACTAACATTGGATTCACATTTTCAATTTCACTGACAGCTCTTTTATATAATATATCTGATGAATGTTATTATTATGTTTTCAAATTCTTTAAATTTTTTTTTTTAATATTTGAAAGAAATTCAGGCAACTGGAATGAACAAAATAATCTGGTTGTTAAAAATAAAATGTAGACATTCGAGCCTATTACCAATTATTTGTGAGCACCCCCCCCACTCCACTCCCCCCCCTCCCGCTAAAATGATATATTATATCTATTAATGTTAAGCAGTTACGCGACTCCTATGACTCTGCAGGAGTCACTGGCAATAAATGCTAAAGAGATTCAAGATTCACCGTTTGCTTGACACAAGTATGAGCGTAGAGGAAGCTAAGCTGGCGATAAGTTAGATAGGCGGGTGGGGGGCAGGGGAGTTCTCTTGTCTAGATGGCAAGATAAGAATCAGTTGTTGGCCTGCCCTTACTTCCAAGATATGAATCAGTTGTTTTTGGTCTGCCCTAACTTCCAAGATATGAATCAGTTGTTGTTGGTCTGCCCTAACTTGCAAGATAAGAATCAGTGGTTGGCCTGCCCTAACTTGCAAGATAAGAATCAGTGTTTGGCCTGCCCTAACTTGAAAGATAAGAATCAGTTGTTGATCTACCCTAACTTGCAAGATAAGAATCAGTTGTTAGCCTGCCCTAACTTGCAAGATAAGTATCAGTGTTTGGCCTGCCCTAACTTGCAAGATAAGAATCAGTGTTTGGCCTGCCCTAACTTGCAAGATAAGAATCAGTTGTTGGTCTACCCTAACTTGCAAGATAAGAATCAGTTGTTGGTCTGCCCTAACTTGCAAGATAAGAATCAGTGGTTGGTCTGCCCTAACTTGCAAGATAAGAATCAGTGGTTGGTCTGCCCTAACTTGAAAGATAAGAATCAGTTGTTGGCCTGCCCTAATTTGCAAGATAAGAATCAGTTGTTGGTCTACCCTAACTTGCAAGATAAGAATCAGTGGTTGGCCTGTCCTAACTTGCAAGATAAGAATCAGATGATGGTCTGCCCTAACTTGCAAGATAAGAATCAGTTGTTGGTCTGCCCTAACATCCAAGATAAGAATCAGTTGTTGGTCTACCCTAACTTGCAAGATAAGAATCAGTGGTTGGCCTGCCCTAACTTGCAAGATAAGAATCAGTTGTTGGCCTGCCCAAACTTGCAAGATAAGAATCAGCTGTTGGCCTGCCCTAACTTGCAAGATAAGAATCAGTGGTTGGTCTGCCCTAACTTGCAAGATAAGAATCAGTTGTAGGCCTGCCCTAACTTGCAAAATAAAAATCAGTTGTTGGTCTACCCTAACTTGCAAGATAATAATCAGTGGTTGGTCTGCCCTAACTTGCAAGATAAGAATCAGTGGTTGGCCTGCCCTAACTTGCAAGATAAGAATCAGTGGTTGGCCTGTCCTAATTTGCAAGATAAGAATCAGTTGATGGTCTGCCCAAACTTGCAAGATGAGAATCAGTTGTTGGTCTGCCCTAACTTGCAAGATAAGAATAAGTTGTTGGTTTGCCCTAACTTGCAAGATAAGAATCAGTTGTTGGTCTGCCCTAACTTGCAAGATAAGAATAAGTTGTTGGTCTGCCCTAACTTGCAAGATAAGAATCAGTTGTTGGTCTGCCCTAACTTGCAAGATAAGAATCAGTTGTTGGTCTGCCCTAACTTGCAAGATAAGAATCAGTTGTTGGTCTGCCCTAACTTGCAAGATAAGAATCAGTTGTTGGTCTGCCCTAACTTGCAAGATAAGAATCAGTTGTTGGTCTGCCCTATCTTACAAGATAAGAATCAGTTGTTGGTCTGCCCTATCTTACAAGATAAGAATCAGTTGTTGGCCTGCCCTAACTTGCAAGATAAGAATCAGTTGTTGGTCTGCCCTAACTTCCTTTCGATTTCAATCCATGCACTAAAGTGTTGAGGGGGACATCAAATATTGTTAAGTTATTAGATGTGGCAAGTGGACTAAAGTGTTGATGGGGGCATCACATATTGTTAAGTTATTGTATGTGGCAAGTGCACTAAATTGTTGAGGGTGACATCAAATATTGTTAAGTTATTGGATGTGGCAAGTGCACTAAAGTGTTGAGGGGGGCATCACATATTGTTAAGTTATAAGATGTTGCAAGTGCACTTAAGTTTTGAGGAGGAGGGGATCAAATATTGTTAAGTTATTGTATGTGGCAAGTGCACTAAAGTGTTGAGGGGGGCATCAAATATTGTTAGGTTATTGGATGTGGCAAGTGCACTTAAGTTTTGAGGAGGTGGCCATCACATATTGTTAAGATATTGTATGTGGCAAGTTCACTAAAGTGTTGAGGACATCAAATATTGTTAAGTTATTAGATGTGGCAAGTGCATTTAAGTGTTGAGGAGGGGGTGGCGGCATCACATATTGTTAAGTGAGTAAGAATTGGGTGTGAACGGGATGTTACGACCCGGGCGGAAATACAAAAGGTAGGCATTTACGACCCAACTGCTTAGGTTTTTCTGTAAATACCAGGGGGCAGCAGTAACTATGCCCGCCCAGGATGGCACTAGCCCCCAGCTCGGCAACGTGTGTCATCAATAAAACAAGTGTGGTTTCTCTATGCAAAATCGAGTTGCTTATCCGTAACATGCGAACATGACCGAAGCGAAATTTTACGGTCGGTACCTTCGAGAGGTGGTACCTTAGAGAGGTGGTAGCCTAGAGAGATGGTACCCTAGAGATGTGGTACCTTGGAGAGGTGGTACCCTAGAGAGGTGGTAGCCTAGAGAGATGTAGCCTAGAGAGTAGATACCCTAGAGAGGTGGTACACTACAGAGGTGGTACCCTAAAGAGGTGGTACCAATGTTCCCTTTAAGCTGCTATCTCACAGACGCCGCGCAGCAGCTTTGAGTACCGCACAGCAAATTTCCATGTAAGTGTGTGTTTGTGGGTTGTAAAATTTTGCACATTTTTTTTTTCTTCTCTACAAAAATATTTGCAATGTGCATAGGAATTAGTTCTTTTTTTTTTCTTTTTATTTCAACCTATATTCCGGCCCTCATCAGTATTGTAGAGACAATGAACCGACCCGCTAATGAAAATGTTTGAGTAACCCTTTCCTAGAGGACGAAAATTGCATAGACATAAGCTTGATTCTGTTTTTAAGTGATGGAGAGAAATTTATAACGTCAGCTTCAATCTCTTGTCCTTGTACAATGTGGATTCAGTAGCAAGAGATGGTCTGAACGACTGGTGATAGGGACAGGATCCAGTGGATGACCAGCATGATGTTGTTTGCTTCCATCTGTGCTTGTTGCATGCTCCGCATCACGTTAGTTGGGACTGCTGTTACCTCCAATGGACCATCAAAGGATCTGTTCTGTCTTGTCCAACCAAGAACAGTTTTCACATGTGATTTGTGCAGTGAAAACGTCCTTGTGTTGCACCTCTGCCTTGCTGTATGCTAACATGACGACGGGGTTGGGGTTGGGGGGGGGGGGTTGGGGGGGCGGCACTGTCCATGTTCCTGGTACTTGTCCACTGCCCAAGATAACGGGGCTTTAGTTTGACTGGGCTTTATTTAAGAACAGTTTTCACATGTGATTTGTGCAGTGAAAACGTCTTTGTGTTGCCCCTCTGCCTTGCTGTATGCTAACATGACGACGGGGTTGGGGTTGGGGGGGGGGGGTTGTGGTGGCGGCACTGTCCATGTTCCTGGTACTTGTCCACTGCCCAAGATAACGGGGCTTTAGTTTGACTGGGCTTTATTTCGGCTGATCATAGCTGCGTTATTCTCTTTTGTGAACATTGAAGTTGAATAGATTTATGCCTTCGCCGAAACTTTTTCAATGATAAAATAACATCTTTGAGGATCGAAAAAAAAAGAAAAATGGTTGCCTTATTGGTTTGCCGGCAAGCTAATCACTGATGAAGTGAAGCGACATAAATCATAATGCATGTTTGTATATTTTGGAAATCGGTGAGAAACTCTTAAGCTGTTTATGTTTGTTTGTTTTCTTTTTGTGTGTTCTTTTTTACTTCTTAGCTTGAAGATTTGTTTATTTGCTGGCGTTGTAGTCTTTTTAGTGCAGTAAATGAGGTTATATATTTAATTAATTCTTTTTACTGTAAGGTTTCAATTCGATTTCTAACACTTCTGTTTTAATTTATCAAATTTTAATGTCTTCATATCAAGTTTGACACCGATTCAAAAAGTGATGTGCCAGTTGGTCAAACTCTGCATGACTGCAAGTCGTTGGTGGAGTTAAAGTCGGATGTTACCACAATTTTATTCGATTCGGGACCTTATCAACGGGAAAAGGGACACCAAGTTGTTCAATATCTGTTGAAAATTCTCACCGAATATTCTCATAATAGGAAAGATATCGCTGATTTCCTAGCAGATCTTGAATATGCCAGTAAGTGTAGACTTTTTGTTGTGTTTTTTTTTTAAATAAAAAATAAAACTAATTTTGTGACTAATATATTTAAAGACATAATTATTCTTTAGAGCCATTTAGGCAGTTGAGGAAAGCAAATTAAATTAGTCAGAATTGTTCAAATATTAATGCAATGCTGTTAAAATTGATTTTATTAATACCCTATTTATAAATGTGGGCCTATAACTTTTTTTAAATGTTTTGTTTTGTCTTAACTAATATTTATTTACAAATTAGCCTGCTTTATCGTGACTGTTATGAAGTTATGACATAATACAAAAACTGGAACTTTCAGAAACAATTATTGATCATATGAGACAAATAACCATTCTGGATGCCATTGAAAGTGACAGGGCCCTAACACTTACTGCACACGCCCTAATGCTTTGCTTAAACTTGAGTGGTGTTAGTTCATCGTTTGCTAAGGTAATGTTCTATTTTTAAAAACTTTATATTTTTAGTAAGCACGTTTTAATTTAGATATGTCAAAATAATGTAAAGATCCAATCTATATGATATATGTATTTAAATTTAGTGAAGAAAATGTATACTTTTTTTTTTTTTTTTAAAGACTAAGACTATTAAGAAGTTTAATTTTTAGTGAATCATGAATAAGGGTCTCAAGCATACTACAATATCACGAGTTGCACAAATTATTAATACATTACCGCCGTTGGGGCTGAAACAGCCTATTCGCGCCAGATGGTGGCCGTTTGAAACGACATGGACATGGTTTTATCTTATTCTGATCTATATTTCTGAGGTTCTCAAGTCAATGACTGTCATTCTGTCAATATTCCAATTATTGGTTTCATATCATCAGTTTTATATCTTGCATGACAAAAATATGTTGATGTAACTTGTTTCTTCCTGCCAAGTGCCTGGCTAAAGGTGGTGCTGTTGAGCTCCTCACCCTTGTCATCGTGGATGAGGAATATCTTAGAAATGGGGAGATAATGGAGGTAGAGTATCAATACATAATAAATATACATTTTTAAAACTTTTTTTATTTATTTTTAACCACAAGATGCAATTGCTGTTGAAATTTAAATCAATTATTAATACACAATAATACATTAATTTTATGTTAGAATTTTAAATTTTTTTTGTAAACTTTGTCTTAGAATTTTTTGTTAAAATTTTGCCCACTCTTCTTATTTTATTGTTACTTTTTATCATTATTATATAACCATTGAACTGGCCATATTGATTCTGATTGATTTTAAAGTGTTCTTAAGCAGGCTTAATTAACTAATTTAAAATTTTAATTTTACATTGATGGACTTAAATATATAAAAAGTTCAAATATGTAGGCTATCATAGTCATAGCATTGATTATCTCTCAAAAATAATTATAAAGTGGTGATTTTTAAACAAATTTAAATTTAATTAATATCTTCATAGGCAATTTACTCACTTTTAAGAAATACAGTTGATATCCTGAATAACATTGCCAGGCATGTACCAACAAAGCAATGCTTTGTGGAAAACAACACTGCTAATGTGAGTTTGCGTAGTCGTAGTTATGTCATCATCACATTAAAAGTGGTTTTTATTTTATTATACTGTGACATTTAAATTTATAAAATTTTTAAATTGGTTAAGAGAAAGTGTCTTCATTCAGTTTACATACCCATCATTGAAATAAAAATAAAAATGTAGATTTAAAAATTGAAGTTTCACTTATTGAACTTGGATATTTTTATTAAATAAAAATAATAACTTAGTAAGTTAAAAAAATTATATTTGTATTTAAATGTAGGCCCTCAAAAATTTGTTGAACTGGAATAAAAGAAGTCTTGAGGTTAGAGCATTGTTGACACTGGCATTAGTGCTGGACGAAGATGAGCTGTTACACCTTACAGACGACACAGGTAGGCTACATATATATTAGATAGCATGTTTTCTGTAGAACCTACTGGTTCATACTTTTGGTATATAATATTTTATTTTGCTTGTGGAAATTCAGTTTATAAGGCACCTGTCACCAGAAAAAATAATTTAGCAATTCAACAATTTTTTTACAAAAATTTTGTACAATAATTTATTTTATCAATTTATAAGACATTTAGCCATTTTGCTAGTTATCAAGTATTGTGATTTAATTATTTCAAGTTCAGTTTGTTCAAACCATCTGGCTTCAAATGTACAATGCTAGTCTATTCTTCTAGCCATATTTCTTATTCCAACTGTATGCTAGTTTATGTCATTCAGTCATATTTTGTTTTTAATCATTTTAAATTCCATTAAATGCCAAATCTACAAAATTGGAAAAACAATACAGGCCTAAACATGTTAAACATGCATTTAAAACTGTATTCATTTATAATGAAGATGTCATCAAGACAATTGTGAGATGGATTAACCTTGCTTGTTGCAATCAGGATAGAACACATGAAGGATTTTCTCCATCTGAACTGGCAGAGGGTCTCACAAAGCTTGCAACAAACCACTTTAACAAGTCAAAGGTTATAAACCCTTCGCAACTCTACACGGTTAAACAATGTTTAAATCATTTATGAAGGATTTTAGAAAAGCTGTCCTTAGCAAATACTTAGATATCTATGCGTATATACATTTTTAAAAATGCCCTCAGAAAGTACAGGAACAAATAAATGAGTCACAGTTTTTTCTAAAACTGTGTGGTTTTTACTTATTTAATAGTTTTGCAGAATTAACTTATATTCCATTTATAGAATTTTATGAAATAGTGAAGCCATTCAGAATGAACTATCAAAAATTGTAATAAATAAGATAGAGATATTTTTAAAAAAAACAGACAAATTTAAAGTTTTCAAGTAAAAAATTCTTAGGTAAAGAATACAAAATATTTTAACTTTACCCAATTCATTAAGATTCTAAATGTCATATGTTCTAATCTTTTTTAAGTGCGTGACATTAGATTTTTTAAAATCATGAATCTGTTCAGTGGGCACTTTTACAAAATATACTCCAATTATATTTGGATTTGAACATTTTAAAATATATATTCTTTTTAAATAAACTTTGTAAGTAAATATGTTTTTTTTAACAGATAATAATGAGAGGTGGGCTGATTGCATTGACCAAAATGCTGTCTCACAATGATCCTATGGAAAAAATTACTTCAGCTGAATGTGTGAAAACAATAGCGCTGGATGCAGCACTAAGGTTAAACATCTTACATATCAGAGACCTTACTAAGGCTCTGCTTAGCTTCAGATACAGCCAACATAAACATGTTTTCTGCCAAGGCTTGTCAACTCTGGTTGTTTTGTGTGATAAAAGTCAGGAGCAAGCGAGGATCAAGGGTAAAATTACAGAATTTTTTATGAATTTTATTTTCTTAAATGACAGATATCTTTTATCAGTTCCTTTTTAAAAGATATGTATTTAGGATATAAATAATAATGATAGAAAATAAAAACAAAAAATGATTAAATAAAGACACTTTTTAATGACACTTATCTAAATTTTAAAAAAATTTAAATCTGGAAATGGGCTCTGTAGAAATGTGATGAAAATAAATTGTATGATGTTCTCAGAACAAAGGGATTGGATGTTCTTATTGACATTTAGCTTACAGAAATAAAACAGGGGCAATGAAAAATTACTTTTAAAAGGGATTCTGGTGAAATTTATTCTTTATAATTTTTTTTTTAAATCTGTTATCAGAAAAAACATTGCAACAAAAGAGAACTCAGAGGCAGCAGGAAATTTTAAAACCTATTGAAAATATGGTAATGCCTCAGCCAGTAACTGCAATGCCTTCAGACAATCTTACACCAACCCAGCTTTGTAGTTCAGTTTATCCACCAGACACACTTGTACTTCAGCAGCAGCAAATGCAATACAATCATCCAGACATTCTGAGACACAACCTCAATAATTCTATTGATCAGTGTGTCACACTACTGCAGGAAAATAGCAGCATGTTGTTTTGTTCAGAGGATACGATGACAAAAACAGCATGGCATCCACCAGTCAAACTGCTGGATCAATGTGACGGACTGAATCATCAGACAGTCTGTCAGGGACAACACCAGACAGACCTCAAACAGTTGGATCATTGTACAGAGCCCCTCTTACAAATCAATGTAGCCAGTAAACAATCAGAAACATTACTTGTGTCTCCTCTTCAAATGAACACACCCCTTCTACACATGAACAATAATGTTCTGCCCCAACTACAAAATAATGAACCTAATCAATGCTTGGACAGTAATGTTTACCCCCAACAATTCAGTGAACACTTAGTGCCAGTTTCAAGTGTTACACCCCACTCATTAAGTATTCTCCCTAGTCAACAGAATGCTAGTGTACCTCAGTCAAACACAAATTATCAGCATGACATTGACGCTATATTTGCATCATCTGAAACTATTTCAATTTCTGAGAATGAAGTACCTGAAATCCAAGATGATAGTTCGGAGGACATAATTAATGCTCACTTTTTAGTGGACTACATGACATTTAGAGGAAAGATTGATGCTGATGACCCAGATTTTAAACAACTCTTGGAAATTTCAAATCAACGGGACAGAAACGAGGCTCTTCTGAATCATGTACTACACTCAGAATGTGAGGCATTAGATGAAGCTCTAGCACATTATCATGTATACAGTGAACAATTTCAAGACATCATTACAGGTGTATTATCATTAGAGGTAAATATAATTAAATAATTGAACATGATGGCTCAAGCTCAAGAAATCTATAAAAGCTTCATAATTAAAGATCATTTTTATAACTGTGTATAACTAAGCTTGTGTGTGACCTTATTTGCTTCGACATGGAGTTGTAGTGTCAGCACTTATCTCCCCCCACCCTCCTTTTTTTTTGTTGACATTGATGCCACCAATTAAATGTGTAGCACTCTACCACTGCCCACCCTTCCCCTTGTTAGGAAAAGGTTGTTTACAATCTAAAAAATTCTAAATGGAATGTAGAGAATGCTCTAAGGTGATTCCATTTCTAGTATTTCTTTTCTAGAAGGTTATAAATAACCAGAAGCTTTCCCGGCCAGAAGTGAAAGAGCTTTGCACGATTTGCTAGACATGAGACATATTAACGATATTTTTGAGACTTAATAGGATCTCACCAGACTTAATAGGAGCCTCACAAGATTTCAATCTTTGCGGATGTGTATAATATTATTTGTATCTCTTGGGATTACACTTTTTTCACTAGCTGTGCTGTAAGCTAATATAGTTCAGGTTTTTTTTCCTGTATTTTTGATTTTATATTTTTATAAGAACTTAATAGTATAATTAAATTGAATATTTCTAATATCAATCGCTTTGGCAACGTTTTTCTTTGTATACTGGTTTTCACTCCTTGTTACATATTGTTCATTTAATGAGCTGAATCTTAAAACAGACTAAATTTGCAAAAACCGTGTTATTGGTAGGTAAAAATATCCTATGCAAAATGTCCTATTTTCCTAAATATAAATCATTGATTTTTTGTAGAGTACCATAATTGAACAGACTGCATCTAAAGAAAGAGCAATTGAAAACAGCAAAAAATTAAAATAAACTCAATGCTATTTCATTTAGATAGATGCCCATACTCGCGAAAATAATTTTACTCTTTTTAACAGAGTACCCTAAACATCCAAAGAGACCAAGCTTACAGTAGCTTGACATGGGAGCAGGTGGAAGGTTTGGTATCCTCTCTTTTTTGCAAGTTCCTTACAGACCCCACTGAAAACTCCAGTAATGAAGTGGCATTTGGTTACCAGTACAGTTTGTATGTTATAGGAAGAATGTTCAGCACAGAGATTGTTGAAAAGATTGGAGATTACTTATCTGAGCTTGAATATGCAAGTAAGGAGTAAAATTTTTTTTTTTTTCTTTATAAATTTGAGTAAAATCATCTTTTTTAAAAAAAGAAGTCTTTAGTTGAATTTAAACTTGTGTAATTTTGTGACTAAAACATATTAAGGGTAAAAATTTCTGTTGGCTGTGCATATCTTAGCTATCAAGAGTTTACGACACAGCTTGGACTGGGCACTAATTTAAATATTTAACATGTGGACAGTTCTGGATCTAAAATTTATGAGTGGGTCCAAAACATATTATCATATTTCTAGTTATTATTTTATACCAAGTATGAAATAATCAAATATTAGATATTGGTGTTTCTGAGAATTAAAATATTAGATTCCATATTGGTGTTTCTTGGAACTAAAATAAAAATAAATGTCTAACTATTCCTTGCTTTGCAATATAAATTCTCGATACCATTTAGTGCTTACTATAATATTTACAAAATGCCCCTATGATCCAGTAAGAGTATATACAAAATTTCTGCTTAGCCAAGAAAGCTGAAAATTGTTTTATATATATTATATATATATGTAGGCCTAATGTTCTATTCACACAAAGCAACATGACATAATAAAGTATTGTAATCTTTGTTAAACACATTATGCATGTTCATTTTATTCAGGGCTTGCTGTAAGCATTTTGAGGAAAATTAAACCTCATCAAGTATTTGAGAGAAGTAATGAATTGGCACTTTCAGGAATTACCCTCTGCATATGCATTATTTACAGTGGCGTCAGTAGACTATTTGCTTTGGCAAGTGCTCTGTTCATCTTTAGTTCAAATTGTGTTTTGTATATTTAATGTATGCTTTTATTTTTGCATCCAAAAACTGAAAGGAACTTAATAAAAAGATTAAAAAATTTATTTGAATGGGGAATCTATCATGCAGATCGTTCGTATGATTGATGAGTATTCTGCCTCTCAACGCTGTTCTTGCCTTAATTAAGTTTAGGCAGAAATCAAATTGTGTATTATTAATTTACTTTGCAAGCTCAAAACACAACATGTATAGTTTGCAAACATTGTTGTTGTATGTTAGATGAACATTTTTGCTGTATGTTAGATGAACATTTTTGCTTTATGTTAGATCAACAATGTTGTTGTATGTTAGATGAACATAGCTGTTGTAAGTTTAGATGTGCATTGTTGTTGTATGGTTGGCGAACATTGTCAAATTAATGAATATACAAAAAACAAATCACCTTTCAGTCGCTTGCTCATAATGGCATGGTTGATACCCTCACAGCACATATCACTGAGAGCTGCATTATTAACAACTTGACTGAGAAGGTAATAGGAATTTATTTTATTTTGCATGACTTAGAATTATCTTTCTCTAGCTGATTACAGTAAACAGGGTATCAATAGCTTCAATGTAACGTTCAAAAGTTGAATTGTATTTAGTATTACACAGTTGACAGAAGCTGAATAAATTGTTAGATTATGACCAAATATGAGTAAGGAATGTTACAAGCAAATAAGCAACAACAAAAAAACACTGCTGTAGCCTTTTACTTAATTTACCTTGAAATGTTTTGAAACTTCATCCTGCAGTACATGGAAAATATGATGACAGATTTTCTGAGATTGATTAAAAACATGGCATATCACTGTGAGGATAAACAACATTTCAAAGATTCAAAAACTTCAGAGGTTGGTAACAGCTGCATGAATATTTATTTTATAATATTTGTACCTGTTTTATTTAGGTAAAACTTATTTTTCAACTCAAATGAAGCTAATGATGGTCCAAAGTTGAACAATAATTTAAAAGCTTGTTAAGAACTAATAAAAACTACTGTTATTATTAAGCAGCTTCAAATGTTCTTATCAGAGATTAAAATTTATGTAAATATTACATTGTGCTGTTTGAAAAAAAAATTAATTAAACATAGTGTTAATTTGACATAAATTAAATGTACCATTTCGTAAGTTCACTTGGTAGCACACAATTTTGACCACCCTAATCACTTGGTAGGACATGATTGTGACCACCCTAATCACTTGGTAGGACATGATTGTAACCGCCCTAATACACTGTCTATTTAAAATAGTGTGGTATTGCTATTAACTCTTATTTTGCAGCATGTGAAGAGGTTACCAATAAGGAATAATGAGAATGTGGAAATTATTGTGATTCTGATTCTCCTCAACACTTTGGATGAAAAGGAATTCAACAAATTGCCAGATGAAACAAGTAAGTACAAAACAAGGATAAGACACTGGGTAAACAAATAATATAAGTTGGAAATATTTTAAAAACAGAAATTTTCTTTGTAGGAAATTAGGATAAAATTAACTAAAAGTCTTAGAAATTAATTAAATTTTGGGTTTAGGCAGTAACAAAAAAATATATAAAGATCATCTTTAATTAAATATCAACAGGGGATTGGGGGGAGGGCTTACCTGATCTATTACAAAAATGTAAGATAGTTGAAATATTAAATGCTGCTTTCAAGTGCTATATTATGATAATTTATCATTCCAATCAGAAGCCATTGAGAGTATGATCAAATATATGCACAGAGCGATAGAAAACAAAGACACCAGAAGTTTCCATGGGATATCTCTATGTGAACTGACCAATGGGATCAGCAAGCTAGCACTAAAGTTTCACAAAATAAATGTAAATATTTTTCTTAAGGTTCACAAAAAAAATTATTATACAAATAATTTCTTTTTTTCATTAAATAATTTAGTTCACTTAACTAACTAAGCTTTTGAAAAAAAAATCTTATTTGGCTTGACTTATTAAAATACTTTCAGATAGTGAATATTTAATTTCTAAAAATTGAAAACAGTTTTTGGTCTTTATTAGCAGATATTATTTAAAAAGTTCATTGACTAGGATCTACTTTATATTTAGTTTGTGACATATATTATAAATATTAACAAAAACAGCTTGGATGAATTTAGATGAAAAGAATACAAACTCAACTTAATCATTACAATTTTTTTCGCGTATGCACTTTTAGTATTCAAGCTGTAATATCTATCACACTTTCAATATACAACCCTTAAGAAAAATGTTACTATTGTCATTAACAATAAACAGATGACTCATAAAGTTGAAGTTCTGTCAGCATTGTGCAAGATGCTTCATCACACAGATCCCAAAGAGCATATAAGTTCATCCATCTGCCTTAGGGCCCTAATGTCGGAGGCAGATATAAGGATGAAACTTAAAGAATTTCCACAGATATTATCAGCTATGGAAGGGCTGATGAGAAATTCAAGCATCAGTGTGAGGAAATATGTTGAGGAAGCCCTAAAGCCCATACACTTTTGTATGAGTGATGACACAGGTTTGTGCTTATTTATTATTATTTGACACGTTTCAAATTCATATTTTTTTAATCTAGAAGGACAAAAATAACAGTGAGTTTCTTGCAAAACAAATACAATCTTATATGTCTTGACATTGTCTGTTCAAATTTTATAAATAAATGTTAGAACAGAAGCAATTGTTTATTGAAAGAATTTTTGAATGCCTAAAATGTCTACTACATTTACTGACTACGAAAATAATTTATGCATAAATAATTAAAGTATCATGAATGTCTCACAGGTGAGGAAAAAGAGAAACGTGTGCTTTTTCACAATACAGAGTTTAGTGAAGGTCCCATAAGTGTAGATGTACAAGCTTCTGGTGTAGCGAATGCAGTGGTCTGCCCAACAGCTTATCACCATCAAAAATGTGTTAATCCAGAACTTAAGTAAGTCATTCTAGATTAAAAGATACTATTTAAAAGGTTATTTTTTTACTCCCCATTTTATTTTTATAGTTAAGGGGTTCTATTTGTGTTCCTTGCTGAAATAGTCAACTCTCATCATTGTTCCTTACAAATCTCTGTGAGAGTGGATTTTTTCAATACTTTTTTTTAATTTGAAAACAACACATTTAAAATTGACAGTGACGTGAGTTTGGCGTGATGGAAACTCAGTCAGTACTCCGAAGAGTTTAGCATGATGGAAACTCAACCAATAATCTGAAGCCTGCTAACAAGGATTTTCAAATTTCAACCATCGCATGAATTATGTCTTTCATTAAAATTATACCTAAATGATATTTTACTGGGAACTGTTTTTCTTTGGATTATATTTTATCCTAATAAAAATCATATTTTATAAGTATTAGGGAAAATGGGCAGGTACCATAAACAATGGTCACTGGCTTCATACTCTTCTTTAAAATTGGGGTTATGCCCTGTAATCTTCTTCTTATCTCCCCCTCTCTTCAAAATTATCATGGACTTACTGTACATTTTTGAATGTTGATTATTTAATTATTTTTTTCACCTGTTATGTGATTTTTTAAAAAAAAGCATTAAGGGCCTTGCAGAGAAATTTTTCCTTTTTGATTTAGGTCTACGGATATTATCAAAGGAAGTTTAAAAAAGAACAGGATGAAGACATTGCATGTAAAAATGTTACTTGATTTAAAAATTGTCCTTTTTCTTAATAGAATGCTCCTTCAGAATCAAGACTTGTTGACACCAGAAACAGGACTGTCACATATAACTCAAGTGTAAGTAGTTTGAATAATTGATAAATTTGTGTGTAATATTTTGCCGTCCTTAAATCATTAATTGTTTCATTTTCAACATTTTCCTTTTTTTAAAAAAATTCAAGCTAGCTTAAAAATGTCAAATCATGTATGAAAAATAAAATCTCATCTCATATATTTCGCCTTGTGCCATAGTGTGTTGTATTCAACTATCTGTTGTTCTTTGAAAGGCACAAAATGTATACATTTTGTAGTTTTTAATTCTGAGCATATTTATTGTTACAAGACATGTGAAACAATTAGACTTTAAAACAAAAGACAAGATATATCATTCTCTTACTATGACAATTCAGTAACAATACAAACAGTTTAATAACTTTTTTTTAAAAAGTTTAGTCTTTTTCAATTTTTTTTTATGTTTTCTTAATTGCAGCAGTTAGGGCAATTAATAACTAACATGATTCAATTCTTATTCCCCACTTAGCCCACTAATTACGAACTACTTTGTTAATGTCCAGTACAATAAGATTAAGAATGCTGTTAAACAAGAAGGTAGGTTTTTTCATCCTTTAAGTCAGAATTCAATGAAACAAAACTTTTAAAGAATATTTTCGTTTGCAATGAAGCTTATTTTGAGTCTATAAATGCATATATATAGTTTTATAAACTACCTAGCAATATCTTTGATGTTTTGAAGTTGGCTTTAAAATAACATCTTTGTTTTTCATGGAGCTTATTTTTTCTTTCTACAATTTATCTTTCTTTTAGTTTAATTAATAATAATGTTTCCGCTGTAAGGCTTTCTACATTCTTAGCTTGTGGCAGTTGCCATGAGTTTATGACTCCAAACATTTAGAAAAAAATTATTTTAGATCAATTACAAATTTTAAAATTAAAAAAAGTTGTATTGTTTATTTTGTCCAAAGCTATTACAATTTAAAGTATGTATCTCTTTCAATAAAACTATTTAAAAATTACATTTTTAAAAATCATGGGGTTATGCATGGGGTAGTGCTTTCACTGCTCCGGAGTTTATAGCTTAATTTTATAAATATAGAAGGCACACATCAAAAAGTGCTTAAAGAGTTCACAAGCCACTACAGTAAATTCTATCACTGTGCCGTAATGCCTGTTTTTATACATTTAAGAAATGCAACCAATTCAACATATGTGCTGATTCAATTTTATTTTTTAACTTCAGAAAAATTTACTGCTAAGGGAAAATCAGAGAAGATCAAACCTGAGGATGAAGACAAAGTTCTAAAAAATTGGGAATACTTGCTAGAGGAATTAGATGCAACACACATTGTTGACTCCATGTTCGCAAAGAAAATTTTTGACTTGAATGACAAGAGGGAAATAATTGAGCCTGCCTCTCGCCAGAAACGAACTGAAATCCTTTTAAAGAAACTCTTAAATGCAGGCCCGGGTCCAGCTTTTGAAACATTTATAACTGTTTTGGAGGCAGATCACAGTCATATAGCAAAGAAGTTGACAGAGACTTTGTGACATTCTCATATAACATCATCAGTGATGTAAAACTTTTTTGTCCCTTTAAAGGTTAGACAGTGAGAATTTAACTATTGAAACAAGTTTCCTTTTTGCGCCAACTAAGCATAGAGAACCACTGGAAAAAACATTTTCATTTATAATTAACAATAAAGTATCCTTAATACTTTGTTCCCCTGCTGAAAATTCACTCAATGTTTTGTGTATTCACCATGCCGACTTCACCAAATTTAGATCAAACACATATCATTTTAATGAAAGGAAAATGGAAATAAATGACTTTCGCATTAAAATCCTACATTCCTGAATGTCCATAATAAATGTGTTCATAATCAACATGTTCATAATCAATAGAGATTATAAATACTTACTTTGGAAAAGTTTTTCAAGACCAACATTTTCATACAGTTGACATTTTATGTATTAGCCAAAAACTTACTAGTGTTGCAATAGCATTGCTATGACCCATGTGTATCTTCTGCTTTAAAGAAGTCATTTTTTTTTCTTTTTTTTTTACTCTGCCAGTTATTGTTGCTTATACTAAGTATAAGTCTTATATGTTTGTAAAATATCACTGAACTAAACAAACGGTTACAAATGTAAATGTAATAAAAAATAAATGCCATTTGATAATTTAAATCGATGGTTCAAATCCTATCAGGACAAAAGTGTCCCCACCAAACGCCATATAGACGATAACCTAGCTTATTTTGCACGCTAAAATGCGACAGATTATATGTGTATAAAAACATGTTACAGCACAAAAGGCTGGAATGTACGCCTACCCTTAAATAATTAAGACAACTATAATGGGAACACAAATGGGATCATTACAGCTTGGTTTTTTTTATTGCAAACTCTTAATGTCTTAACCTCAGTTATACAATAAAATGTTGAAACTGTTAAACAATTTCAGCATCGAGTTGTAAATTTGTTATTAAAATAAATTGCAGGCAATTGTGTCTTATTAATGAGGCCAACTCAGTTAAGCTTAAGTCTATGTTCTTTCAAGTGGTTTCTATTTAGATAATTCATGTTTGTTTAGTTATACCACAGACTACATTTCTTATATAAGAGTATGAGAAAATTATAAAAATGCATGGGACTTTTTAAGATTTCAACATATTTAATGTCTTTTTGTTGTTTTTCAATATAGTTTGTTTGATGTCTTAGTGGTTATCAAGTTAAAATTGAATGAATTTTTTAACATAATAATTATTTGTTATACATTTAAAACTGTACCTACTTAAGCATTATAATGGTTTTTTTTTGTAATAACGATTTTGTTGTTGCAATGATTTATCTGTATTGCTGGTCATTCAGAGCCATGTTCACAATCATTTAATCAACAAAACTTCAAGTCATGAGGCATATGAGAAAGAACTGAGAACAATATCTGTTCTCACTCTCATTTTTTTGCTGTTATTTTTAATGAATTAAATAATTTTTTACAGAAGATTATGGTCATATAGCAAAGAAGTTGACAGAGAATTTGTGACATTCTCATATCACATCATCAGTGATGTAAAATTTTATGTCATCTTTCACATTAGACAGTGCTAAATGAACTATCCAAAGAATTTTTCCTTTTTATGCCAACTAAGCATAGAGAACCATTGGAAAAAACATTTTCTTTTATATAATTGACAATAAAGTATCCTTAATCCTTGGTTCCGCTGGTGAATCTTCACTAAGTGTTTTGTATCTTTGCCATGCTGAATTCAGGCAAAGAAACATTATCTCGTCACTCCACCACTTCACTCACTCCATTGGCTCCCCATACAGGCATACATTGATTACTAGCTTTCTGTTCCCTGTCACAACTTTTCTCTGGTTCCTGCCCTGCCTATCTTACTGAACTTCTTGCTGTCTATTCACCCCTTCAAAAGCTTCGTTCCTCTGCAGACATGCATATTCTTTCTGTTCCCAGAACACGCACTAGAACATATGGTGAACGCTCTTTCTCTTTGTGTGCCCCAAAACCATGGAATTCTCTCACATTACACATCCGCAATATAACGACCATCACAGCCTTCAAAACAGCTCCCAAGACCCATCTCTACAAACTGTATTTACCGACTCATTCTCACCTCCGTCTGACTGATAAACAACGCTCCATTCTGCTGGGTACTGCCCATGGCTAGATAGGGGTAGATAGTACTTGAGTGGGTGAAGTCAAGCTTTTCAACAATTATTATTTGAAATGTATACGTTTCTGTAATTAATAATTTTTATGTGAAGCGCACTGAGCCTAGCCCTAGTACTGTGCTATATAAAAACCACCTAATAATAAGAATAAATCTAGATCAAACACATGCTTGCCCTATATCATTTCAATGAAAGAAAACAGGAAATAAATGACGTTCACATTAAAATTCTGCATTCTTGAATGTTCATAATCAATATGAATTATAAATACTTCCTTTGGGGAAAGTTTTTCAAGACCAACATTTTCATACGGTTGAGTTTTTAAGAATTAGCTCAGATTTTAGTAGTGTTGCAGTAGTATTACCCAGGTGTATCTTCTGCTTTATTTAAAGTAGTCTCTTTTTTTGCTCTAGCAGTTATTGTTGCTTAGACTTACATACATGTGAATCCATAGAGCTACTTCATCACAAACATTCTATCACTGAACACAACAAACACTTACAAATGTCAGGTAATAAATGCAACTTTTTTTAAAAATTGATGTCTGGAGGTGCACACCAGCAGAGATCCTCAAGAAAAGCAGGCTTGGGTCCCCACCAAACTCGCTATAGACAATAAGCTAAGCTTATTTTGCATGCTGAAATGGGGCATACCAGGCCATGTGTATGTATAAAAACATGTTACGACACAAAAAGCTGGAATATAGGCCTACACCCCAAAATAATTATTAGAACTATAATGAAAACACAAATTAAATGGGATCATTATTGCTGGGTTTTTTTTTATAGCAGACTCTTGTCTTAACCTTAGTTATACAATAAAATGTAATCACTTTGTTACATATCTAAAACTGTACCTACAAAAGTATTATAGGCCTATATATTTTTTTAAATAATGATTTTTTTGTTGAAACCATGTTTCTGTTTTGCTTGTCATCCAGAGCCATGTTCACAATCACTCAGTCAACAAAACCTCAAGTCATGAGGCAGAGGAGAAGGAACTGAAAACAATGCTTTTTTAAAAAATGCTGTTCATGCTTTTAATAATGTGTTAATTTTTCATGATTTGTGAAGTATAGTATTTATTCTTTTTCAACATTTACCTCTAAACTGAAAGCTTTAAAAGTTTTACCCCCCAAAAATATGTTCAATACTTTCATAGTCATCATCATCCTCATCATTAGCGCTAGAGCCCATACTTTCATAGACGCAACAAAAATTGGTTTTCAGTCAAAGATAAACAAACTCTTAGTTTTAAAAAAACAACTCAAAAGTGAATCAAGATAAATATTTATTATACTAATTTACATTTTAAGATAAAATATATTCATTAAAAATATATTTGGGACTTTTTTAAAAAGTACTTTACAAGCAATTCAATTCACATAAGGTTTTCATTTGCTTTTAAAAAAATTGAAGTTCGGCAAATTAAAATTTGAACACAATAAAGATAGCATACAAAACAAATAATTTATCATCATAGCATTATTAATGTCGCCATCAAAAGTGTAATGGTGAATGCTAAAGACTTTCATAAACTGTAAATTGAGCAGCAGAGTAAATTATATTAAAATCATTGAGTTATTAATTGATGGGCTTTAACTTCGTATCCATTAATTATTAGACATGAAAACTTTTGAGTGCCTTGAGTTTGCTATGAAGTGCTGTTCTGGACTTGCAGGCTCTAACACACTTAGGTCAGATGAAGTCATCACCATCTTCAGCCATCCTTATAAGAAGGTCAGATGAAGCCATCACCATCTTCAACCATCCTTATAAGAAGGTCAGATGAAGTCATCATCATCTCCAGCCATCCTTATAAGTGCTCAACAGCTCAGAAGCGTTTTCCTAGCACCCAAGAGCTTTTTTAGCACCCATTGTGTTTTCTTCTAGGAAAGCTGATACCAGCTGAAGTTTGAGATGATCTTT
The DNA here is from genome assembly GCA_964033795.1 of Lymnaea stagnalis. NCBI lineage: Eukaryota > Metazoa > Mollusca > Gastropoda > Lymnaeidae > Lymnaea > Lymnaea stagnalis. The sequence goes on along the minus strand of CAXITT010000103.1, from coordinate 1,506,454 downwards.
GACACGTTTTCTGGCACTGCAGGTTCTGTATGTCTCATTCCTTTGCACCACTGGCTACGAATGACTGATTCTACATAATATTGTCTCCCTCGTGAGAAAGATGAGTTGCCCAATGTAGCCAGATGCCTTGTAGCAAGGGCATAAACTAACACCTCGTTGTTCATAATGTGATTTTGTCACTGCAAGCCCATGTAACCCGGCGGTGATCATTTGATCAAGCGTTTTAGCAACTTTGCGTGGCATCGTATACACAACTCTGGTCCCTGAGTAAGTAAGTTAAATGGGGTAAATAATATTAATACTAATTTAATTACGTTGTCATGGATTTTTTGTTCAAAGCGATTTCAAAATTAGCCATCTGAATTATTTCTGTGCCACAAAAATTACAAGTTTTGCTAGGAGTCAAAAACTTTTGCTTTATTTCTAAATATTTTACAAATTACAAAATTTAAACCACTAATTGAACACTTTTTAGCTGAATATACATTATATATATTGTGAAAGACAATAACGCTTTAAAGACTTAAGCAAGTATTTAAGATGCATTTTCCAATATGGTTCCAATGCTGCATTGCAAAACAAAATAATTTTCAAATAACATTATTGGCACACACCTGCATCATTTAAACAACAGCAAAAAAAATAAATGATCAGGGGTGTCATTTCAGGTGGGGTTTTTTTTGTGGGGGGGGGCAAAATTGAAACTGGGTGGCTTGTTAAGTTGTTTATTACTGGAGGCGCCACAGTACATAGCAATTGAAATAAAACCTGCAAATTAATTCAGGTTGGGGGGGGGGGGGTTTTGAAAATGCCTAAGCCTCCCCTCCCCAAATGAAAACCCAAACAAGGATCTCATACTATTTTTTTTTTTTAACCAAAATACATCCATCCCAGAAATAGTATTTATAAATAGGCCTACATAATTTAATGTATTTTCTTTAAACAATATTGTATAATAATACTAACACATTTTTTAACATTACATTTTTTTTTAAATTCACCTCTATTTAAAGCATTGTTTGTCATCATATAGTGAAATTTAATTTCTTATTAAAAATAAACCAGATTTAATAAAAACCAGAAAGAAATATACAAAACAAAAACATCTGATATATTAATAACAAACATGTGTTTTTTTCCCTACATTTGATATATATTAATAACAAACTATGTTTTTTCCCCACATTTGATATATATTAATAACAAACATGTATTTTTTTTTCCTCACATTTGATAAGACACCATTTTTTTTAAATTTTCCAGTTAGTTGGCATTGCACCGGCCATCAAATATTTAATCCCTTGCCAAATTGGATGATTACTGGTTGTAATCTTTAAAAGCACACAAATCACAAACATATGAACAGATAAACACGTGTAGACTTCAAAGGGCATTACAAATTGTTATTTTTTCTCATTTTTTCCCCTTGTTAGGATGTTACAAAAGCTGAGTTAGTTAAATTAGATTCTTAAATTACAATTAATTAATAATCACATAAGATTTATTTTTTTATTAATTAAGCAGTCCAAAAAACTAAAGCAGCGTTCAAAAACTACTGAGATGCATGTTCTGATGATGCACATTTACTAATGAATGACAGTCACTATTGTTTTCAATGATAAATTTGACGCTGTTTAGACTTCAGTGCCGGGTTTTCATGTTTCAGCATGCATCGGGAAACATAGACCAAGCTACATGAATTTCTTGGGCAAAGTTCATAGTTACTTGGCAAATTGATCAAACTGATACAAATCTCAGGAGTGTCCATAAAATAATGCAAAATATTCAAAAAACGTTTATGGTGTTTGTCCTTCCCCTGTGAAGATGACTAGGTCTATATTAAAATGGTGACTTCCAAGATGGCTTCCGAGTCCAATTTTTGCCGGGAATGCTTACCGCACTTGGGACACGAGTGTCTTGGAAGTTGAAATATTAAGGTATTGAAGGTAATGCTGCTTTTCCTTTTTGTGTGATTTGTTTTGACATGAATGGTTCATTTACTTTCTGAACTGTGTGCTCAAACGATGGGGCATGAATGGTAAATTCTCTCTCTGAAGAGTGTGCTCCAACGGTGGGGCATAAAAAGTTAATTTGCTCTCTGAAGTGTGAGCTCTGACGGTGGGGCATGATGGTATATTTGCTCTCTGAAGAGTGTGCTCCAACGGTGGGGCATAAAAAGTTCATTTGCTCTCTGAAGTGTGCGCTCCAACAATGGGGCATGAATTGTTCTTTGTTCCAATGGTGCGGCATAAATGGTACATTTGCTCTCCGAAGTATGTGTTCCAACAATGGGGCATAAATGGTACATTTGCTCTCCGAAGTATGTGCTCCAACAATGGGGCATAAATGGTACATTTGCTCTCTGAAGTATGTGCTCCAACAATGGGGCATAAATGGTACATTTGCTCTCTGAAGTATGTGCTCCTATGGTGGGGCATGAATGGTTCATTTTCTCTCTAAAGAGTGTGCTGCAACGGTGGAGCATGAATTGTTCATTCTTCGAACAATGGGGCATAAATGGTACATTTGCTCTAAGAAGTGTGTGCTCCAATGGGGTGGCATGAATGGTTCATATGCTCTCTGAAAAGTGTGCTTCAATGATAGGGCATGCTGGTACATTGCTCTCTGATGTATGTGGTACAACGTTGGGGCATGAATAGTATATTTGCTCTCTGAAGTGTGTGCTCCAACGGTGGGGCATAAATTGTTCTTTTGCTCTCTAAAGTCTGTGCTCCAATGATGGGGCATGAATGGTTCATTTGCTCTCTGAAGTGTGTGCTCCAACAGTGAGTCTAACTCACTAGATTGTGCAATCTAATGCATGTGTTTGCCATGAGTTCAGGACGATGATTTACACTTTAAGGCCATCTTGAAAGTGTTTTTTTTTTTTGCCAACCATCTGAGCATTGGCCAAACGGAATGTTACCGATAACAACTTGTTTAAGCAGCCTACTGCCTAGCTTTCTGGCAACATGTCCTGCCCATCTGGTGTGTCCTTTTTTTTTTTTTTGTAAGAACATGTGGACGATGTTGTAGGAATTATGTATCAGGGATTCTGTACACCACAGAAGCTTGGTGGAGATGTACATTGTCCATGTCTTGCTGGCTCAAAAGATAGTTGCCTTATATACATTCGCTTGTACATTCTGTTCCTTCCCTGAAATAGGAGGTACTTTTTAAGATTTTTCTGAAGCTGCTGGCTGGTGTAAAAATATATTCTTTAAACCCCCCCTCTTTCATGTACCCACTCTCTCAACCTGTCCACTATGTGGCCGTGGTCTTTGTCTAACACATCTATAAACCGTTTAAAGGCTGGCCCTGGTCCAGCATTCAACAGTTTATGTAACATTATTTCAGTTCTTTTCTTGCGGGATGCATGGTCCATTATTTCCCTTTTGTCATCTACATCAAAAACTCCGTATGAAATCAATTCCATGATGACATGGGTTGCATCCAATTGTTCTATCAGGAGTTGCCAATGTCTTCTAATTGTTTGTTCATCTTCTGGTCTCAATTTTTCTGACTGCCCTCGTGCAGTGAATTTTTTTTCTAAGGACAAAAATAAATATGCAATATCCGCATGAAATATTGACACTTATCTTTAATATCTAAAAATATTTTTCCAACATCATTAACAATGCGTTTTTAACACTGTAACTTGCTCAAAATGATGTAAACTGCTATACAAATATGAGATGTTAAAACAAAATGTCTCTTGACGTTTAATTTTTTAAAAAAACAGCTCAGCTTTATCAGTTTATCTTAACAGATTTTATTTAAATGACTAATATGGCTACATTAGTATTTAAGCTGAAACGTAAATAAATAGGATAACATTTAAAATGAACATGTGTTTTAAAACATGGAAACAACCTGTAATGATCAACATACTAAACAAAGTTGTGCAATACTGCACCATCAATATAATACAAAACGTACAGTGCCTTACCACAAGCAAACTGATTCAATTGAATTGTTCAAATTACTGTTAAAAAAGTGGAGTTGTTCTAATGATATATGCAATTATATAGATGTGCAGAGAGATATATAGTGGAATAATACAGAAATATTAAGAGACAAATTAGATTACTTAGACAAAGTTAATAAACATATCTACCTTCTGCCTGGACCATCTTCGTGACATTTTTTGTCACACTATGTGACTGATTCACAACAAAGATACTGATCAAATAAAAACAAAGAAAAATAAATTAATAATCATTTTGTAATATTGTGGAATTAATGTTTTATTATTATGTTATTACTGATTTCCTGATAAATTAAATTATTAAAAAAAAATCAGAAATGAGTCCTTTATTTTCACTATAAGAAATATGTTATTCAGAATCATTTCAATTAATTTTCCTTTAAAACATACACATGCATGTTGAATAATTAAAATGCTTTGATGAGTTTCTTACTTAACAGCGGATGAGTGGGATCCTTTAGTTTCAGGTTGGGATGAGATCTGCATTTGATTTACACTCCTAGCAAGTTGCACAACAGTTGTAAGACCTCTGAAATTATTTAATTAAAGCAATTGTGGATGACTCATTATTGTTAATTATATATAAACATTAACTTAAAATGTAAGCAGGGTTGTAATAGTCAGAAAATATTCATTAAACCATTATAAAGAGGTTCCCACAAACCTTTTGAATACGTAATATTATTATTTTTTATACATTTCAATCAATGTCATAACAATGTACATAAAAATAAATCAGATTTTACTGTGGACCATGAAATATCTAGGATATGAAGAACATATTTAAATTTATTATGATTTTTGAAATGTTAAAAATAAGCTTACCGTGCAGTTAAATTTAAATGTTCATGATTTGAGCCCTGAGGTAAGAGAGCAATGGCGTGGCCATCCATATTTACAGCTTGACCGTCAATAGATACTGGTCCCTCACTGTGCTCCAAGTCATTTACTCTCACCCTCTTCATTTGAGTCTCATCGGTGTCATCTTCTGTTTTAAAAAAGAGCGGCCAGATTTATTTTGTCCAACAAAGGGTCTTTGAAAAATTGACAAAAAATGTCTAATTTTTATGTATCCTTATTTTTTAAAAATAAAAATGTCTAATTATTTCTTCTTCTTCAGAATTGTTTCATAACTGTACATATTTAGTGGAGATAATAAAGGATACAAAAATTAAATATTTATGGGTTTTTTGTTGGGTTTTTTTTTTAAACAGATAGGGAAAAAATGGAAAATTTAATGTTACATATGGATATAATATTCCATTAAAAAAACAACTAAATTATTTACATTAGTTACAAAATCTTGCAACCGTCTTAAAATAAAAAGCATAAACTTACCTGCAGTGCTCTCCCTCAACAGAGCCAACGCATCTTGAACACTTTTCCTCACATTTAAACTTCCACTCTTCTGTACTTCTTCCATAGCTTCCACCAGGTCTGGAAATTCAAGGAGTTTCTTACGTACAGTACTCTCTACAGCCAGGGCTTGAAGACACCTTGCGGAGCTGATGTGCTCCCTTGGGTCATTGTGTCGAAGCATTTTAGCCAACACTGCTACAGCATCATCTTTTGATGCAATCTATTGTCGAAACCAACAGAAAATGTATCACACTGTCTTTTGATATTACTTGAAACATGATATTTAATAAACTGAGCTATATTAAAATTCATTAAAGTTCATTTAAATAATTTCTGATAAATTTGATCCAGAAAAAGTTCAATCCATAATATTTTTAATAATTTATAGAATATAAACATTGTAAAAATAATATGATGATACATAATAAATTTATTTTTTAAAATTCAATTCCAATTCTCTTTAAAGAAAACAAATATAAAACTTCAGTTGCCCTAAAAAAAATTCTTTTTTTTTACCCTGGATCTGTTTGAACTCTTGATGGCCAACACAGTAAGTCCTTTCGTTAGTTCACACAAAGACATTCCACTGTATCTCCGCGTTGTTTTATTTTCCAGTGCTCCACTCATATATTTAATTATATTCTCAATAACATCTGAAATATATTTTCAGTATTTAAAAAAAAAACGTAATTCAAATCATTTGAATTAGAAGTTTTTTTAAATTGTTATTTAGACATGTAGAATGAGATTAAGAGTACCTGTAAATAGCAAGAAAAATATGTATGACACATGTCAATTACTAGACACATCTGACAAATTATCACTTATTAGACACATTTGGCAAATTATCACTTACTAGACACATCTAGCAAATTATCACTTATTAGACATATCTGGTAAGTTATCACTTACTAGACACATCTGGCAAATTATCACTTACTAGACACTGCTTACCAATTATAACTTACTATACACATCTTACAAATTATCACTTACTAAACATATCTTGTAAATTATCACTTAAGGACACTTCTGGCAAATTATCACTTACTAGACACATCTGGCAAATTATCCAGCTCCTGCTCATCTAAAGAGTACAGTAATGTCAACATCACTGTTATCTCAATCTTTTCATTTTTAACTGGGAAGTCTCTAATGGCCTAAATAAAGAAGAACAAAAATGTGATGAAAATAAGTTGGTGATGACAAAAAAATTTGCTTACTTCTTTAAATGGTAATATGAAAAGTGTGTTTTTATCATGACATGTGTAGGAGGAGTCAAAAAGCATACAACCAAACTTTAATGTGTGTTAATCTCTTTATTGTTTCATTATTTTGTTATTGAATGTTTTTTTTTTTAAAATGTAATAAAATTAAGAAGATTAAGATTCTTTCATTTATAAAAAAAAAAATGGAAATGCTTGTACATATTATTCTGATTACATTGCATATATTAGTTCTGATTGCATTGTATATACTAGTTCTGATTGCATTGTACATAGTATGTCTGATTGCATTGTACACAAGAATGTGCAACATATTAATTAAAAAGACAAACAGTAAAAACCTTTTTTTTTTTTAAAAATTCATATAACAATTTTAAACCAGAACAATTACATCAATGATAATGTGAGACATTTTTAAATTAATTTTTAAAACACTAATTGCCAACTATGTAGTTTTATCTCAATGCTTGTATTAGTTAAATTTTTCAAACACAGAAAAGCTCGCTGGTAAATTCAGATGGAATGGGGAATCAATGAATTTCTATATATTTCAGTTTCAACTATGAGGGAAAGGAATTGCCCCCCGAATGTGTTGATTTATGTTAAAATTAGTCTTCAAATCACTTCAGGTGAATATTAGAAATATTAATATGAATAGCATAAATCTTTTTATATAGGCTACCCATTAAAAAAAATGTTTGAAGTTTTTTTTAAACAAGTGAATGCTTATTAGAGTTGTTATAGTGAAGTATTATTTTAAAGGCAATTGAGTTCACAAACCTCAGTAGTTTTGTAGTCCTTGAAGCATTGCTTTGTTTCTAAATGACAAGCAATGTTGTACAAGAGGGTTAAAAAATCTGTCATAATGGCGAATACACTCTGGGAAGAGAAGAAATTACTAAGTCATGTTATGAAAAAATCTTATTGAAATTTTTTCCAAACATTGTAACGACCCACAACTTTACCATTTATGTGTTAGCTGCTGGCAATAATTCTAAAGGAATTGTATCAAGTTTTAAGAAATTTCATCATCTCCCTTAATTTTGATTAAATAAATATTTATTCTTTAATCTCTTGCTATTTGTACCATTACTCTCTTTCAAAGAAGGGAGGTAAATTTAAATTATTTAAAGTCAAAAATAAAGAAAGTTGACTAATATTACATCAAGAAATGGCGTCAGCGGGGCGAGTTTGCACTCTTTATGCCCCCCCCCCCCCCCAAAAAACCCCCCCCTCCCCCTTAAATTTAAATTATTTAAAGTCAAAAATAAAAAAAGTTGATTAATATTACATCAAGAAATGGCGTCAGCGGGGCGAGTTTGCACCCTTTATGCCCCCCCCCCCCTCAAAATACCCCTCCCTGGCCCGACGCACCGGGCCGCAGAGCGGCACGTCGGGGATGCCCCCTCGTCAGGACGGCCCCTTCGTCAGGACGGCCCCCACCCGGGCCCCTAACCCAAGTCCCCTGCCTGGGCGCTCGACCAGGGCCCCGCCCCAACCAGTAGGCACCCGGTCGGTCCGACACTATGCGTTTAAATAGTGCCCACTATGGACTTTCTTATGGAGTTGGGATGGAACATTTTCGTCCTAATATCTTCCCCCACCTATCCCGGGAAAGCGTCGGACGCCCTATAAGAGGGATTCCAAAGTGGATTTCCACAACACAACTAGCTCGCACTGTAGCTGGGACGAAACGGTTGCCTAGGGACAGCTTTCTCAGGGTTGCATTGTTTGAATCCTCGGCCAGAGGTTACCACCCTCGTCTCTGGCCTCATAACCGTCACCGGCAACTTGTAATCATGATCCTTACCCTGGCTCTGCGTAATTTTCCGGCTGTGAAGTATCACAACTGGCAGCCCGAGGGAGCTGTTTTATGTACGGCAGGTACCGAGCACGCCCCTTTGTCTGCCCACGCGAGGCGTGCCCAGTAGTTCTGTTTCCCGGCACACGCCGAGGGGGTCGGTGGGCGACGCTTCCTAATCGACAAGCCACAACAGACTTGCCAACCGGAAACTTTGATCAAACTTGACTAATAAATTGATTGAATTTTTAAATTAATTGTCAACTGGATTCCCCCAAAAAATGGATATATTATTATGACAAATTTAAAATATTTACCTTTTCATTTAGGTTATCTAGAAAGAATACATCAGTAATGTGACCAGTCAGAGTCTCAATAAATCCAGCATCTACAAGACACTGTATGTGAAAACATTTGTTTACAACTCATTATCATTCCAGCACAAAATAGTATCAGCATTTTTCTCACTAAGCATTACACCACACACTCCCCACACTATATAATTAATTTTGTAAATAGAATTGTAACAAAAACATTTCCTCATATTTCTTATCACAAGCTAATTTGTGATGCTGGTACTTTGATCACCTTGACAAATTCTTTGCTGACATCACTGTAAGCTATGCAGGAGTTGAGTGTAGCAGAAAGGAGGGCAAAAGAATTGCTTCTACTAAGAACATCTTCAGGTTTTATCCGCGATATAACATTCAAAGCAGGCTCTACACCAAAGAAAAAGACAAAATCTGATGAAATATGTGGAAAATATATGCCAATAAATAAATAAAAACAAAATGTAAACACTTAAACAAATTTTTAAAAATTATTTTAAAAGAGAAATTAAGTCATTGACGCTTTCATTAAGAAAATATAAGCATAGTTTCTTAAATGGTTTCAATTATCCTATCATGCCAAAATGTGTATCGTAATTTATTATTTTAACCTAGGATCCATCTTAGCTGTTTAATTAACCACCATCAGCACATGAATTGCATGGGAGACTGCTGTCCTCACTCCAATATGTTTCTCTTTTCAACTGGTAAGTCATCTTAACAATGTTTTAACAATTATTCAAAATCGTGATCACATTTACCTGTAAATCCAAGTAACGTTAAGTAGCTTCCAATCCTTACACAAAAATCAAAGCTGAATAAACGTTGAATCAAAATCAGACTGTACTGATATCCATAAGCCTCCATGGGAGTGTAGGTCTCTTTATCTTTTAACTTCCAGGTTAGATTTGATAACATGTCCTCAATAGGATTCCAGGAAATGTTGGTATATCTGCCATCTTTGAGTTGACCATTCTGTATGAGGCCATGTCAACAAAAATTGTTGTGAGCCCAATTATTACATTGCCCAGATAAGTATTACATTGCCCAGATAAGTATTACATTGCCCAGATAAGTATTACATTGCCCAGATAAGTATTACATTCCCCAGATAAGTATTACATTGCCCAGATAAGTATTACATTGCCCAGATAAGTATTACATAGCCCAGATAAGTATTACATTTCCCAGATAAGTATTACATTGCCCAGATAAGTATTACATTGCCCAGATAAGTATTACATTCCCCAGATAAGTATTACATTCCCCAGATAAGTATTACATTGCCCAGATAAGTATTACATTGCCCAGATAAGTATTACATTGTACAGACGTGTATTTCATTGCACATACATGTACTCACCACCATTGATGCTTGTATGATGGCTTTGAAATTAACCACATAAATTTGGTTGTAGTCCAAGGCTTCTAAATATATGTCATATCCATCTCTTTGGAGGACATGATCCAGAAGGGCCTCCTTCTGCTCTTGCTGGTTAGAATTTCCAAGAATCTCTTGAACAACTTGGTCGTCGCTAGAGAAAACTCCTCTGAATGTCAGATAGTCGACAACAAACTGGGGATCTACAAGCTGCTCCATGTGATCATCAGCTGGTTCTCCGTGAGTTGGAATGTCAACTTGGGTTGCCAGTGTAACTGGGTTGGGAGGTGGTGCTGCAACTGGGTTGGTAGATGGTGCTGTAATTGGGTTGGTAGATGGTGCTGTAACCAGGTTGGTAGATGGTGCTGTAACTGGGTTGCAAGGTGGTGTAATTGAGTTAGTAGATTGTTCTGTAACTGGGTTGATAAATGGTGATGTAACCTGTGTGGGAGACAGTGTTGTAACTAGTTTGGGAGGTGGTGTTGTAACTTTGTTGGTAGATTGGGCTGTAACTGGGTTGGTAGAAGGTGTTGTAACTGGGTTGTGAGATGGTGCTGTAACTGGCTTGGGTAATGGTCTTTTAACTAGGTTGGTAGGTGGTGTTGTAAATGGGTTGGTAGGTGGTGTTGTAAATGGGTTGGTAGGTGGTGTTGTAAATGGGTTGGTAGGTGGTGTTGTAAATAGCTTGCGAGACTGTGTTGTAACTGGTTTGGGAGATAATGTTGTCAGTTGGCTTGGAGGGTTACTGGATGAGACTAACTGAGTGGGACGAGAAAGCTGCTGGGGAGGTGAGATTGCCTGTTGAGAAGAAATAGCCGGTGTTAGGGCAGCACCAGACAGATTTTGCTCAGGACATGTCCTACTAACTGGACGGGATGAAGGTGAACTGTACCGCAGTGGGGAGTCTGTTCTATCTTGTGGGGGAGAGCAAAAGGGAGCTTCTTGACGGGGAGGTGTGCTTTGTTGTTGGGGAGTGGCCAAACTTTGGGAAGATGATGACAACCTTTGCTGTTGATGTGTTGTAACAGGTTCTGGAGGTGATGTGGTGGCTGCTGGGGTTGATGTCCTTTCTTGCTCTGAAACATTCCATTAAATACAGTGAAGAAAATATACTTTATATCAACTGACAAAACTGGAACATCCTATCAAATACAGTGAAGAAAATATACTTTATATCAATTGACAAAACTGGAAAATGTTTCTTCAGGAAATATGAAGCACACAGTTTGTGAAAGACTGAGAGAAACAAACAACCAAAGAGCACAACGAACAATTCAAACCAAACAAGCCTTCTTTGGAAAACAGAAGAACTAAATACAATAGAGATGAAATTAAAAATAAAAATCAACAGATGGTTGGTGTCAAGTTCAAGAATTAACCATGGGAAAATATCATTGTAACTGTTTTGTTGTTATATTGAATTATATGTATATATTTTTAATATTTAATACTAAATGTGACAATGTGCCACTTTTGTAACTGTATTTATGTAACATTTTTATATCTGGCACGGTGCCATCTATGTGGCAGTATGCGACCTATGGGGCAAAGAAGCATGTTCCTGTGACACGATTTTTTACGCCAGGTGTGTTCACATTCACTGAAGGCTTCCTGCCGACACGTTCGTTGTTATGTTGCGTTCCTTTTTTCAGGTTTTTCACAATCACTGAGCTGGGTATGCCTGTCCCTAGGGGGGACTCGTAAACAGCTCATGACGTGGACATCATTTTGACTACATAAGGCAGGTGGAATTTAAACCCAGGCCTTGTACTTTCTGAGCTGTGATCGAGTTGTCAGCTGTGTTACTGAGTGTGTACATTGACATTGTGTGTGAGAACAGATACTTGGAGTTTGCTGACGTGTGAGAGATTTTACAGTCAACGGATTGTACCTAACATTTAAAAAGCTATAGTCCTCAGACCTGCATTTCATTGTTTGTGTATTTTAAAACTGTAAGCCATGCCACCACACGGCTACAGAAATATATATGAAACTTGTATTATTTTCTTTATGTTGGATAACTCACATACTTTATTCTATGATATAATAATAGTGTACAGCACATATTTATAAAGGCATTAAGATTTTGTAAGATAATTTTAACTCATTTACTTACAACTCAGAGCTTTGAAATTTTGACTTTGTTTAAAATACTTTTTTCAGCTGTGACACACAAAAGTTTAACTACTTTCTTGAATAAAAGAATCAACTTACCACTTTTAAGGTAACTCTGGTCAGCTAGCACCAGGAGAGTACACAGCCCTTGAATTAGAACATCCTCATTGCTGCTTTTTCCTAACTCCAAGAGAGCAACAAGCAACTCTGTGACTTTTACAATGCTGGGCCTCAGGTGGACATCCTGGGCTATTGTCTTGACACATACAGCAGAGTAAATCTGTTCACTGGGGTCACTGTGACAAAGCATTTTGGTCAGTGCCTGCAATCCACCTGCCATTATTATCTGCAAACAATGTCAATTCATGTCCATATAATTTATTTTTTAAAGCATATTTAAATTGCCTACATTAATAGTGTGAGGCTTAAATTAGATTTTAACAATATTTTATTAATTATTTTTTTAATGTAATAGACATTGACATGTTTTTTTGTTTACAAAAATATAATAAAAAAAATACTTAACAAATAATAATTTGTAGAAGATGTAAATGCAAACACTTAATCCATGCCTAAAACAAAGGAGAACAATACTGCTGCTACCTTTGCCTTATTGAAATCATTGGCAGCCAGTTTTGTGAGACTCTCAGCAATTTCACATGGAGAAAACCCATCATGTGACCTCCCCTCCTTGTTGTCACATGCCTTGTTCAACCAATCAACTATCGTCTTGATGATGTCTGTTAAAATAAGTGTGTGAAAACAATGCTCTGATTGTCTCTCTCTTTCTCAAAATCCACATGTAACCATCATTTACTCATCCATCACTAACTTATCAATTTTACTAAGAACAGCGCACTGTTTGGTTGTTAAGAAAAAATTAACCAGGTCGCGTTAATTAAGCTGTTTCTTTATCAAGAGCCATGCCGTCAGTTATTACTTACATTACATAATCACCAACCTGCTGTGTCATACACAAAACTGACTCACCATTGTCATCTGTCAGGGCCAGCAGCTGATCATCATCCATGACAAGGGCTAGGGTCAGCATTGCACGCACCTCAAGGCAGCCGTTGTTCCATTTTAAGATGTGTTCAAGGGCCTTAAAACAAGGGGGAGGGATTGGTGGTGAGAACTATTGTGCATAAATTCAATTACGTTATCAAATATAACCTAGCCCCTACAAATTAAATTAGAAACGCATAATATTCTCCCTGATTTATTTCTACATTTATCTGATTCTCTCAAATATATTTTACTCCAGCCTTAAGCATAAAATTTATTATGATTAAAGCTGATTATAAGGTCATAGTTACTCTAATGCAGCAAAATGTCTTTTCTTCATAAGATATTAATTTTACATTCTACAACTGATTAATTGATCAGCATGTCTCCGCCATCAAACAGTTCTACACATCACCTTTGCTGTATTTTGCTGCTGAAAGCAAGTTTTGTTTGGTTCGTATCTTGCTATGTTGTTTAGAACATCAACCGAATTCCTGATAAGGGAGACTATTACCTGAAAAGAAAGACAACATGTAGGTCAACTGGCGCTGCAAACTTTGTGCAACATATGTCATCATTGTTCCATTTTTTAAGAGAAATCTAAAGATAAGGTTGCAGATAATTCTCATGCAGATTTAAACAATTAGGATTGTTGTCATAACACTAGCAGAATGTTGGGTGATCTGTCTTTTAGGTACTCTATTTTTTTGTTTGAGATCAAGCGACTGCACACACAGAATTAAGTTACGGGTACCTTTGCTTTATTAGCTCAAAAGAGGGATTTATTTACTTTTTCATATTTGTAATTTTAAAAAAATCATACTCGAGGAAATCTTACATTGGGGATAAAAAAAAAATCATCCATTTTCTTTATTTCAATAACTGAAAAGCCCAGAAAAAATATAGACTGTTAGAGATCTATAATATCTTTTTATTAGCTTAACTTATTAATATACTGACCTGCTTTGCTCCATTTGAAAGGTATTCTTCATTTATAATTATTTGGGTGAGCAGCTCCACTGCCCCGACTCTAGCTAGACACTGTGAAAGAAAGAAATGAGAGCACAGAGCTATGGGAGCACACAAACAAAACTAAGGCATTGTAAAATCTTTGTAGTATTTAAAAAGATGATGTGCTGACTTTTTTGTTATGAGCCTATGATCCAAACTCATTAGCCAAAAGAGCCAAAAATTAGCAGCAGGACAATTAAAAAAATTTTGATCGCAAAATTTATTTTCAAGAACGTGTCAAGAATCATCAAATCACAAGGGGCCTTCAAAATAATAATCTGCTGAAATAAGAGGAGCATGCCCCTCTAAACTCTGACAAAATCTTTATTATTATTCCTTTAAATATTGAAAAACATAAAGTATGAATCTTGCAACAAGACTTATTAAATACACACTGGGATGGCTTCTTAAATTAAAAAAAGATGCAATAAAGCCTCTGTTGTTGTAAATTACCTTTGCAAATTCTGCACTGCATGCACTCAAATTTAAACAAAGGCACAGTGCGCAATTAGAAAGTGTGCTGGCATCTTCACTGTCAAGAACATTCAAAACACTAATTTGCCCCATATGTTGTGTTACCAAATCTGGGGAATAAAATAAAAGTCTGATGGGTGCATGGAATTTCAGGGTTCACAGGTTACAGTAAATGAATAAAGCAGCGGTTTTGGGGTGACATTTCATGGGTTGAGTAAAGCAGTGATTATATTACAGAGGATTTCATGGATTGAGTGGGGCAGTGATTTATACAACAGTTGACCTTCTAAGTTATGATGTAATTTGAAACTTTTTCATATTTCTTTATAGACATATTTATTTATGCAACAAGTCACAAGCTGACTTTTGAGTTCTAAATATTCTGTAAGATTCACAAAATTAAGTACACTTTTGTACACTTTTTTAAATGCATTGTAACTTTTTTAAGTGGTGCCAGACCTCTTAAAATAATTTGCAGGCTGCGTGAGACAGGTTAAATAATCTTTAGGTGGTTGGAAAACACTGGTGCAAACAATTGCTTTTTTTCTAAATAGCCTGAGGTTCAGAATAATATATTATTCTAATAGTCATCCCCTAATTTCAGCCCCCTGTACAGCAAAATGAATTAGATTTTATCCCATCATAATATTTAAGTTATATTCTTCTCATTTTCATAGGAATGCAATGCATAATTTCACTCATTTTCATGGGAATACAATGCTGGCTTCCACTCATTTTCTTGGGAATACAATGCAGACTGCCACTCATTTTCATAGGAATATCGTGCAGACTTCCACTCATTTTCATGGGAATACAATGAAGACTTTCACTCATTTTCATGGGAATATAATGCAGGCTTCCACTCATTTTCTGTTCCACCATCAAAGTGAATTGATCTGAGAAAGCTGACACAACGGGTAATGTTTATCAACAGCCATACTCATGAATGACAACAACTAAAGCTATTTCCCTGATGGCTGTGTCTGATGCCTAACCAAATTTAATGCCTCCATTTTTTATTATTTCCTTTTGTGATGATTTTTTTCTCGTCCAGATTCATTCTAGATAACCTCCTACCATTTAAAAACCTTGTTCATGTTAAAAAGAATTTTCAATACAACTCAAATGTAATAGTATGTAAAGTTTTTGGATGATGTATTAATGTCAAAGTTCAAGGCAATGAAAACATTGATCATAAATGTCATATTAATGTGCACTGTTAGGACTTACTTGCATAGCCGATCTCAGCCAGATAATCTGTGATTTCTTTTCTTTTTTCAGGGTACTCTATGAGAACTTTTCCCAACAACTGGAGCAATTCCAAAACACTTTTGGGGTCATAGGTTCCCAAATCTGCAATTTTGGAGCCAATGAAATTTTTTAAATCCTCCAAAGTTAGCTCCTTGGTTGGCTCTGGGTTTTCATCTGGTTTGTTTCTGGAAGTTTCATTTGCCAGCTGAGGGGGAGATAGATTTGTTGAGTAAACCCTTAGATATTGAGATGACTTTTTTTAGGAAAATTTTAGGCATCCCATGGCTTTCACAAGATTTTGTATTTCTTAAATAACATATAAGGAGAAGATCTCAAATAAATTAACTACTTAACCACATAAAGATTATGTTTATTTTAACATCACAGCTTTTTTCTTTTTTTTAAAAAATGGCATCCACAGAGGATAGACTAAAATTACTGGCTTCCTAAAATTTGATGAACATTTTTATAAACAAGAGCCAATTTTCTTTACTTTTTCTTAGTTTTATTATTACTTTGTCACAATTTGAATTATCAATAATTTATTTTACCCTACTTGTTCACACTAATAATTTGTGTATTTGAATCTGCTTAGACTTCATCCATCTCTTTACACTTCATCACTCTGCTTAGATTTCACCCTTCTTCTAATTACTTGAAACTTTAAAACCAAATCAACTAACCGTCAATACCTGACGAAAAAGTTCCCTTAACAGAGGCTCTGCCTGCAAAGACCTGTTTTCAACCTGTGGGTGTCTAGAAACATGAGCCACCTGCCGCTGGGCAGCCTCAGGTAACTGTTGGCGAATTTGCAATAATTGAGAATACCTCAGTGTACCTGTCTCTGGTCGATTTCTTTCTGACCTAGCGAGTGATATCTGTAATGAATCGAGATGGATAGGTAATACTATGAGAAAATTATACCAAATATAACAAGACAAGCACTGGTACAAAACCCTCAAATATCAAAAGGATGAGGAATGCCCAAAAACAAATTTGAAAAGGCATTGACAAGGGTGTTGTAATAAAGATTGAAAAAAGTTGGAAAGAGTTAGAGAAAATCGCAAGATATAGGAAGACTTGGAAAAAATATTTTAATCTCCTATGCTCCACTGGAAGTTGGAAAGTCAAAGAAGAAGAAGACCTTTAATGATTAGTTTAGGGTGATTGAAATTTATAAATTAATCATTAAACAATTGTAAGTCAGACGCATACATGAGTAAAAAAAATATTTAATATTTAATATTCTTCAAATCTGATGCATTACTAATTGATCAAGTTAAGCCGTTTATTACTGAATAAATTAAAGTAAAAATCTTCATTTGTCTTGTATTTTACGCTTAATAATAATAACTTAGAGAATTGTGCAAACTACCATAATAATTATGGAAATTTATTTGTAATGAAACAGACAGGTAATTTAACTCCTAAAATAGAAACAATGAGAATTAGTAGCCTAACTTACCTGTGTGACAGGTGTAAGCCTACGCCTCACTAACTCGTTTGCCAATAAATGTTGCAATAATGCCTCTTGTAGATCCTCCATGGAATAAGATATACCTTTGTATTGTAAGGTATATGTTGTTGACTCTTAGAGCTAAGCTACAGCATGCCTTTCTCCTCCTATACATACTCCTTTGGCTTGTTTGAAATGTTCTATTATATAAAAATTATTATGATGAAGCACAATCTGTTTTAACAGATACAAGTATCAGTAGATGAAACTTTATTGTGCCAGGAAGTAACTAACTACAAAAAAAACATGTTAAAAATAGTTAGGCATTAACACCATGTCACCTAATTCAACTTATACAATTTTTATTTATTTTTTTTTTTGGAGTTAAATTAAAATTTTAAAGCAATAATAAAAAAAATGTTTTAAAGTGGTGATTCTCTAATTACTGAGAATATTAAATGCAGTCAATTGATATATAACCCTACTAAACAGTAGTTAGTGGTTATAATATTACTAAATCTATTGCAATTTTAAATTTTTAATTTCAATTCAGGGCTTGTCCCCAGAAAAAGTCACACTACCCTGTGAGATTTTAGGGTCAGACCTTCAGATGATTTCTCAGGCTAACTTTATCATAATTATTGCATTTATTGTTAAATTTAAATCCCCAGTATTAAATCTTTATTATTAAATTTATGGTTAAATTTAAATATAAAATATTTATTATTGTATTTAATGTTAAATTTAAACATTAAATATTTATTATTGTCATCACAAAACTTTTGTTTCATCACAGTCACTACATAATAATACCCCCCCCCCCACATCACGTTTAAAAGGAGCAAAGAGTGACTATATTGAACCTTCTGATTCTAACTTTCTTCAGATAATTTCTTTTATATATTTTGCTTCTGGTGTGACTGCATCCTATTGCCAACAGTCCCTCCAATATGCAACATGTTTTATATTAATAGTACAAAGTTGAGAAAAAAAAGCTGTCAAGCAGCGAGCATCATAGTGACCGTTGAACACAGGTAAGCATTTTAAATTTTTTTGAAGGTGACTATTATATCAATAAATAAAAAGCCATGGGTATGGTATAGACAGGCAAAGTGTAGGACTGTCTGTAGAATATTGTTTAATGGTCAACAGATAGTGTGTAGGACAGGACAGTAGAGGATTGTCTGTAGACTGTAGGCCTGTGCCTATGTCTATAGTCCAGAGCTGCACAACTTAAAATGTAAGGCAGGGCGTAATACTTTTTACTTTATAAAAACCTTGTGCGGGCCAAAAGAAAATAGGACGGAGGGAAAACTATTAAGAAAATAATAATAAAAAAGAATATTTTGTGTCTTCGCAGGCCGCAAAATGTGTGCTGGCGGGCCGTACGTTGTGCAGGCCTGCTATGCCTATTGTTTATATTAATTATAAATAAATTATTATAATAGTAAGTATACTATAGTCTACTGTATAGTAGCCTATAGAGCCGATAGTAAATGAGACGTTAACTCTTTTTTTGTGACACTTGGACTTGGACCCACCGGGTAATCTGATTCTGATGGACTACATTGCTGCAACCAAGTACTGGCATATGTGCAATGGTTTAGGAAATGATGCAGCTATCCTAACCGCTCCTAGCGGGTGCCAGGGCAGCCTTGAAACTCTTGTTTGATGTCGAGTCCACGGCGGCATTGTCCAGTTGGTTCCAAGCAATTATTATTCGTGGGAAGAATGATTGTTTATATTGAATTGTGTTACAGAGTGAAGCATGTATCATTGTTCCGGATGTAACTGCTCATGGTCATGAAATGAAGTTGTCAGAGGTGAAGTCAGTGTTTATTGAGTGAGAGTGTTTGGCTCTGATTAAGTGATCTGGCTTCTGCAGGGTTACATACGTGTTAGCTGGAATTGCCGGCACCAGTCTCGTGACAACTTTTTTAGAGAAATGTTAGACGGAACTTTTCTCGTCCTGTCTTTGAGGGAGGGGATGTCAAATCTTTTTCGACTTAATAGACTTAAACTTAAGAGATCAGTGACGAAGCCAGGAGTGGTGGATTTGTAGTCACTTGCGATGAAGCAATTTCTCAAAATACCCGGATTTGGTGTAAATACTGAACTCTGTTAAATCCTAGTATAAGTTATTTGAATAAATCAACCAGACCAGAGAATAAGAGAGAGAGATAGGAAAAAAAAAAACTCCTAATATGGACAGTTTTCATTTGTTTATTAAGAGTGAGCTCCCCTAATAATACTTTTTATTGGCTTTCCGGATATGAGCTTATAAGTATTTCGCCCTTTTATTAAAATATATAATAATATTATTTTAGCTAATCAAGTTTAAGCAATAGTTGTATACAAATTATAACAAGGTTGGGTTCAATTTCAAAATCCGAATTTATTACCTGTCTAACGTTTTTACCATTTCGGGAAATGCTGTTTTTGATCAAAGGCCGCCATTAACGTTATTAAAAAAATATCTGACGTCAGCGTCAGTCACGTGACGTATATATATATCTTTATATATATATATAAATATATATATATATATTTATATATATTATATATATATATTTAGATATATATTTTTATATATATATATATATTTATATATATAGCTCATTTTTAAATTAAGTTAAAATATATATAATTCTAAACCCAATTATTAATTAAGCACTTACGTACTTTGAAATTTGATGGGAAAACTGATTCTTTTTAACTGATTTCAACAGTTACAATTATAAATATCGCGACCAAACAAAGTCATAATAGGGTTTCCCCATTCCTCAACCTCAAATTTATATCGTCATATCAAAATTGTACATTTTCCTAAATTTTACTCCCGTATCTATTTAGATCTACATCTATTAATGTAAAATACCCTTGTCAGATATGATAGGCCTACATATTTAAATTTATAAAACCAGTAGAAGTCATGAAATAGTAGCCTACATCACATCGTGTAAAATTAATGTTACCGGTATTAATTATTGATAAATTATTTTCTTTTACATTATAGTATAGGCCAACAATAATGTCAATAAACTTTTATTTAATTTGTTTATACGGAAAACGGTATAGGCATGGAGGCCTGCTTAAAAAATGCTTTACTATATTGTAAGGGACGGAAAATAAACTGAATTGATTTCCGGGTTGGATTTAAATAAGCTGGTGATTTCATTTCTTATAATTGACATTGTAAAGATTTTTTTTTTTTTTAAGCTAAGTAACTTCATAATTTTAATATCCAAATAAAATAGTCACGTAACTCACCAATAAATGTCTATTATATTAAATGTGTACGCTGCTTTAAACTCATACAAAACTCCAACACTTACACTTACAGTGTTCCTGAATGAAGTTACCATTGTTTTTTTGTAAGTTTGCGCCCATCTATAATATAAACTGTGCTATTCTTGACACGAAAACTAACAAAGTATGTAGGTGGTTCGTTTGACTATGGGAGTTGTGATGTTGATGCTGTGTTGTTGTAGTTTTCAAAATTCACACAACAATTTATCACAGACAGAAAACGTTCAGTGGCTGCTGATAAAGAATTGCGGATTTTACCGATTTTATTTTTAAACCTATATGCTATCACATTAACTAACTGTCCTTTGAAGAGCTTTCTTGATCCATTATACTTTTTATGAATGTGACACTGACACAGCGTTTCAGTAACAACGCCAGCGATCGTTTGTACAAAGTGTTCATTATTCATCACCTTATAGCTTTGTAGGCGTGAACGGTTAAAACATTATTTCCCAACCCGGATATAACGCAATTGTACATTGTCCTAGATTTAGTTACCACTACGGGTTATCACAAAGCAAAGACCAACTGGCACACTAGTTTGTTTGGATGTCTTCTCTTCTTCTATATCTTAAGGGCAGACGATCAATTTATTGATCATTTTGGCTCCTATGCATGTAGATGGGATTTGCAATGATGTGTAACAGTTATGTGATAGGGCAATATGTCAGAAAACCAGTTTTTTTTTTTAAATATGATTTACTTCCTGATTTAACACATGATATTTAAACTGAATTTGGTAAAAACAAGATTTAATAAAAAAACAAATGTATGTGATAATACACAAAATAGCTAATCATAAAACTTTTATAGCGTGGTATAATATGAATAGGCCTATATTAAAACACATTATTAAGTATCTATTATGAATCTATTATGTTTCCATTTTCTAGTTTGAGGCCACTCTCAGCATTTGATTGGAGTTTGAGGCCACTCTCAGCATTTGATTGGGGGGGGGGGGAGATTAGTTGAAGTGAACAAGCAAAACCCCGTGTTGGTGTACCTTTCATAGTTTATGTTGACACTTGAATAACACCGAAGTCACTTCAAACTCTACCCTGTTAACTTTGAATAAGATATTCCATGGCTTAGATGTGTAGGTAAGAGTGGGTCATTTATAATTAAAAATGAAACGCACTCATAATTTTGTCCTGCGTTACCAACTGCACAGTACAAAAAATTTACAAAGGACTGCAGATCTCTCTAAAAGGATTTTCATTTTTTTGGGTAGAATTCATCGTCTGATATTAAAGACCGAACAAACACGCTAAACAAGAAAGCTAGGAACATAACACAAACTAAACATCCTTCACTTGAAGAACTATTTTAAGAAAGATGTTATTGTAAAACTAAACAAATTTTGGATGAAACATCCCACCCTCTTCATTGCAGATACTTAGGATCGGTTCGGGACGAATTCTTTCTCTCAAGGCGAGAACTGAAAAATATAAACATTATTTTGTTCCCCAATCTGTGCGAATTCACCAGCGTGCTCCCCTAGAAGTTTAAAATCTAAATTAGAACTATTAAGTCTCTGATATGGTTAAGAGAAATCGAAATAATTTAATGTCGAAGTCTTGTGCTCAAATTGTTTTTGTTTTTGTTTTTTTTAATGTGTTGAAAATATACAATCCAATCAAAACACATTTCCATTTGTTTGGATCAATAAAATAATCTTATATTATCTTATAATATATATATATAATAATATAGCATGTACATTTTAATTATACTTACATGTTTTGTGTTGTATATTTGAAGGCAGTTGCAAAAAGGTTACCATTTTTTTTCTTGTATTCTGTGTAACTATAATTTAAAATGTACCTATATCGTTTTATTAATACAAATTGTCTGTGTCTCATTAATTTCCCTAAGGATGTAAAAAAAAAAAAAAAAAAAAAAAGACAACAGTATTTAGGTATTCCTCTTATTTCCAAATACAAACCCTCAAAAGATTGAAGAGCTGCAACAAGAATTTCATGGCACCACGCATGCCTGCAATTCAAATATGTTTTTCAAAGAACTTTGTACAGTACTTCATCGTTTAGAGCAGCGGTTCTCAACCTTCCTAATGCCGCAACCCTTTAATGCAGTTCATCATGTTGTGGCGACCCCCAACCATAACATTGATTTCGTTGCCACGTCATAAATTAGAGTATATGTGTTTCCGGTGGTCTTTGGTGACCCCTGGGAAAGGTTCATTCGGGCCCCAAAGGGGTCGCAACCCACAGGTTGAGAACCACTGGTTTAGAGGCTAAATGGATGTGACCCTCGGTGTTTAGGGGGTGGCGAACGGGTGACTGCCCAAGACCCCGGTTCGTTTGTGGGGAATCCCCCGCGAAGCCCTATTATATTATAAATTATTAATAAAGCCAGGCCGTGCTTATTCATAATGGCCAGTCAACACAAGGGTCAGAGGTACAAGATAATGAAGCTGCTTGTCTTGAGAACTAAAAGTTTAGAGCTCGGGAATTTTTATTTTTAAATTTCTGCTTGCCATGGTTACAAGGTATGACTTCCTGTTTTCGGTCAACACCGTCATCCAGATCTTGCAGACATCCCGATACAAACGATCTGCAGAAGTGGGGCTGAGCACGAAGCTCATGCAGACATCAGCTATATGTCGCCATTACACAAGTCCCAAAACTAACCCGTTTCTTCACCCAATACAGAGAAGAAGGATTTGCATCAGAAACGACAATTGGAAAAGAAATTGTAATAAAACTAACATCGAGCCGGTGTTAATAAAACATAATAGTAAATAATAGAAATGGGCAGTGTGAATATGATTCTGGAGACCAAACACAACAGATGCCTGAAGAAATGGGCAGTGTGAATATGAATCTAGAGACCAAACATAACAGATACCTGAAGAAATGGGCAGTGTGAATATGAATCTAGAGACCAAACACAACAGATGCCTGAAGAAATGGGCAGTGTGAATATGAATCTAGAGAACTTAACAGATGTGAGAAGAAAAAGGGCAGTTTGAATATCAATCTAAGAGACCAAAAATAACAGACGTCTGCAGAAATGAGCATTTTTAATATTAATCTAGAGACCAAACATAGCAGGCGTCTGAAGAAATAGGGCTGTTGGAATAGCACAACAGACGCTGGCAGAATCTTTCAGGGTGGAATGTTTGTTGGGGCTAGGGGGCCAAAAATTGGGACCTCGAAGAAACCGTTCCCAACAACCGCTAATGGATGTGGACAGTTTTTTTCTTATCCAGCAACTCCGTAACGTGATTCTGGATACTTTGAGCAACATTGGGTTGGTCGGGACGTGGCTTTTAGACGTTGTGATGCAAGATCTTGAGAGAAATGATTCCAGAAGAAAAACGACATCGCAGTGAGTGACGGTTACCATTGCAAGTGCAAAAGGAATCGTTTTCAGTATTAAGTAAATTTCATTAAAAAACTGACAGGAGATGATAGATATATCAGGTTTGATTGAATAGAATGTAAACACTCTCAAAGGAATTACACAGTGTTACCCCTGTTGACGATGAATAACTCTCAATATTTATTTAACAATTCGATTACACTCTGAACATTATTTTTTTCTCCACATTTTGCAGTCTCTATAATTAAGCTTTGTGTGTTTTTCGGATTATTATTCATTTTTTTCAACAGATATGAGATCAGCAACAACTGATTAGCCACGATAAGTAAGTCGGCTCAAGATAATTCAACTGTTAAAGCTAAAAAACAAAATAATAATGATATTTCAGGAAATGAGCAAATGAACCTATATCCGCTGTGATATGTCCCAAAATGACCAGCATCACCCGGTATAATTGTGAACTTTCTTCATACTTCATACCACAATTGGCCGGGGTGTAACGTCAACGGCCCCGAAAAATTTAATTTGCCCTAAGGCCTCGCATCCTCCTGTCGCCGGTCCTGTGTTTTGGGTTCGATTCATTTTAGGTGGGGTTTTTTTGTGCATTTGTTTCTTTCTTTGTTATAAAGAACTCTTTTTTTTTTTTTTTTTTTTATTTTTTTTTTTTTTTTTCTGTTTTTTTTTTTTTCCTTTTTTTCATTTGTATCAAACCCAAATAAATTTTTCTATATTTTTTTTTTTTTTTTGTGGTTTTTTTTTTCTTTTTTTTTTTTTTTTTTTTTAAAAAACCCTTTTTTTTTTTTTTTTTTTAAATTTACCTTGATTTGAACTGGTTTTTATTGTCTCCCTTTCTGCATATGAATCAAACCAACATAAATTGTTCAATATTTTTTTTTTATTTGTACATTACATGTTGAATATTACTTTATTCAGAATCTAATTACATGAAATAAGTTATGTAAATAAGACTCGTATATAAACAACGATGAGGGATATCTTACATTCAGAAATATCACACAAGCATTAGTTGCCTGGCTATTTAAATCATGGGTTTCTTTTAGTTGAGCCCGATTGACAATCTTCTGCTAAAGTTTGATTCATTCATCCGAAACGTGTTTGGCTTCACGCCGACTGGAACTAATGGACTATAAATTTCATTCAGTCTTACGGTACCGTTCGGGGTGATCCTATCTGAAACCGTTCCGTTTCTTGTATCCACGTCTCTTTAGGGTTATCCAGACAATTTTCTGCTTCAAAGTTCTTGTATCTGTGGATCTCTTTGGTGAACCGGACAACTTTCTGTTTTAGCTTCGTTCATCCACATCTCTCTTTGGTGACGGAGACACCTCCCTGCTTTAGTTTCATGTGTCCGTGGATCTCTTTGGTAATCCAGACACCATTCTGCATCAGTTTCATTCGTCCACATTTCTCTTTGGGGACAGAGACACCTCTCTGCTTTAGTTTCATGTGTCCGTGGATCTCTTTGGTAATCCAGACACCATTCTGCATCAGTTTCATTCGTCCACATTTCTCTTTGGGGACAGAGACACCTCTCTGCTTTAGTTTCATGTGTCCGTGGATCTCTTTGGTAATCCAGACACCATTCTGCATCAGTTTCATTCGTCCACATTTCTCTTTGGGGACAGAGACACCTCTCTGCTTTAGTTTCATGTGTCCGTGGTTGTTGGGGCGGGGTGTGTGTTAAGGGGGGGGGGGGGATAAAACCAGAAAACTGTTCTGTACTCATTACTTTTGATCTATTTATTTTTAAACAAACAAAAAAAAAAAGGAAAATAACAATCCGAATTCTTTTTATTTTGTTGCCAGAAATATTATGGAATTTAAAAAATATAATTAACACTAATCAATTAATCTGAAAACTGTTCTGTACGCATTACTTTTGATCTATTTATATTTAAACAACAACAAAAAAACACAAAAAAAATGAAAAGAACAATCCGAATTCTTTTTATTTTGTTGCCAGACATATTATGGAATTTAAAAAATAAAGTTAACACTAGGAGAAGGAAATACAAATTAGAAATTAAGTCACTTCCGTGCTGTGTGTCACCTTACTGACCGCTTGATTATTAAGTCGAGGCAATGGGGTGTGGTTCGCTTGACTGCCCGCTTGAATATACTCAGAGGGCCTGTAATGTTTGCACTGCGGCATTTCAGAAGGTGCGAAGGAAAGGGGATTATAAGTCCAGAAGAGCCGTTGAATTTTGAGACGAGATAAAAAAACGTTTATAGATTTTAAAATTTCATCTTCAGCATTTTAATTCCTGTAATAGGCCACTCGAGATTTACGTTCTGCGCGTGATTCAATGAAACAACCGTTACAATAGTCATGAGAAGTAACAGTTCTTCTCCTTTTTCCAATTTTAAAACGCACACTTATTTTTGTAGGGGTCCGCGAGACCTAGTTTAAAAAATTTCATAGAATGTGCCGAGTGAATAAGCAAAGTGTTTTGAGAGCCTCGTTTAGAATTTGATGAAAAAAAAACTCTTTTCCTATGGTAATTACAGGCAACTGGCTTCAACTTGCATTTGTACTTATGTATTGCTGACTTAAAGTGTTAGCACGAGAGCACAAATGGATCTACCAAAAGTACATTTACACAACATAAAAGCTCTGAAAGCAGGGTAGGTCAAAAAACTCAAAAACCCCGGAAGTTGGGTAACCAACTCAAAAAGGACCGGAAGTAGGGTAGCCAACTCAAAAAGGACCGGAAGTAGGGTAGCCAACTCAAAAAGGACCGGAAGTAGGGTAGCCAACTCAAAAAGGACCGGAAGTAGGGTAGCCAACTCAAAAAGGACCGGAAGTAGGGTAGCCAACTCAAAAAGGACCGGAAGTAGGGTAGCCAACTCAAAAAGGACCGGAAGTAGGGTAGCCAACTCAAAAAGGACCGGAAGTAGGGTAGCCAACTCAAAAAGGACCGGAAGTAGGGTAGCCAACTCAAAAAGGACCGGAAGTAGGGTAGCCAACTCAAAAAGGACCGGAAGTAGGGTAGCCAACTCAAAAAGGACCGGAAGTAGGGTAGCCAACTCAAAAAGGACCGGAAGTAGGGTAGCCAACTCAAAAAGGACCGGAAGTAGGGTAGCCAACTCAAAAAGGACCGGAAGTAGGGTAGCCAACTCAAAAAGGACCGGAAGTAGGGTAGCCAACTCAAAAAGGACCGGAAGTAGGGTAGCCAACTCAAAAAGGACCGGAAGTAGGGTAGCCAACTCAAAAAGGACCGGAAGTAGGGTAGCCAACTCAAAAAGGACCGGAAGTAGGGTAGCCAACTCAAAAAGGACCGGAAGTAGGGTAGCCAACTCAAAAAGGACCGGAAGTAGGGTAGCCAACTCAAAAAGGACCGGAAGTAGGGTAGCCAACTCAAAAAGGACCGGAAGTAGGGTAGCCAACTCAAAAAGGACCGGAAGTAGGGTAGCCAACTCAAAAAGGACCGGAAGTAGGGTAGCCAACTCAAAAAGGACCGGAAGTAGGGTAGCCAACTCAAAAAGGACCGGAAGTAGGGTAGCCAACTCAAAAAGGACCGGAAGTAGGGTAGCCAACTCAAAAAGGACCGGAAGTAGGGTAGCCAACTCAAAAAGGACCGGAAGTAGGGTAGCCAACTCAAAAAGGACCGGAAGTAGGGTAGCCAACTCAAAAAGGACCGGAAGTAGGGTAGCCAACTCAAAAAGGACCGGAAGTAGGGTAGCCAACTCAAAAAGGACCGGAAGTAGGGTAGCCAACTCAAAAAGGACCGGAAGTAGGGTAGCCAACTCAAAAAGGACCGGAAGTAGGGTAGCCAACTCAAAAAGGACCGGAAGTAGGGTAACCAACTCAAAAAGGACCGGAAGTAGGGTAACCTACTCAAAAAGGACCGGAAGTAGGGTAACCAACTCAAAAAGGACCGGAAGTAGGGTAGACAACTCAAAAAGGACCGGAAGTAGGGTAACCAACTCAAAAAGGACCGGAAGTAGGGTAACCAACTCAAAAAGGACCGGAAGTAGGGTAGCCAACTTAAAAAGGACCGGAAGTAGGGTAACCAACTCAAAAAGGACCGGAAGTAGGGTAGCCAACTTAAAAGCCACGAAAGTAGGGTAGCAAACTTAAGAGGCACGAAAGTAGAATAGCAAACTTAAAAGATTTGCATAACTCCGGACAAAAGTTCTAAATCGTAATTTTTTTTACGGACACGCAGAATTTTTTTACTAAATAATTGTAAAGCTATTTTCCTCCAGCTGAAAATGTTCTTTTAACATCTGCAAGACTGTCATGTCTGTGTGTGACCCTTTAGTCTACGTCATTTGACCATGGGACCGTATAATGGTACGTCAACAAAATAGGGGGAGAGGTGTGGGGAATAGTTTGACATTTAATGTTGACAAGAGGGAAAAGTGGGGGGGGGGGGGGGTTAGGGGGAAAAAGATGATGTATATTTTGTTAAAAAAAAAAAAGGACTATTTTTAAATTTTTTAAAAA
>CAXITT010000103.1:1435394-1472378 GCA_964033795.1 Lymnaea stagnalis | reverse complement strand
TTTTTTTTTTTTTTTTTTTTTTTTTTTTTGATTTTTAATATTTTTTCCGGATTTACCCTTCTCCAGGTGTCGATGCCGAAATAGGCGGTGGCAATCCCCGCTGCCCCCACAAGCAGGAACAGGTAAAAGAAGAGCGACTTGCCACCTGGTTGGGGGCTGGCCATGGGCTCAATCGGTTGGTTAGACTCGGGATTCATGACTTCTGTCTGGAGTTGTGTTTTATGCTCCACTGATTGAGAACAAGAGAAATAGTTTGTTGTGCGCTCCAACGATTGAGAATATGTGCAATGGTTATGCTGATGTGAAACTAATTAAGATAAAAGTTTTTGTTGCATGTTTGCTTAGTTGTTAATAAGAAAGACGCCGAGTTATATGTATGTGCAAACTCATTGAAACTGTAGGAAGGGGCATGGTTACTAGATTTATTTCGGAATCATGGACAAGTTGTCAAAGTTTGACATCAAATAACACAACAATATTGTGATGTCCATCAAACGACACAATGATAATGTGCTGTATGTCATCCTACACAACGATACTGGGCAGTAATCAAACCAACACAACGATACTCTGCAGTACATCAACCGACACAACGATACTCTGCAGTACATCAACCGACACAACGATACTCTACAGTACATCAACCGACACAACGATACTCTGCAGTACATCAACCGACACAACGATACTCTGCAGTACATCAACCGACACAACGATACTCTGCAGTACATCAACCGACACAACGATACTCTGCAGTACATCAACCGACACAACGATACTCTGCAGTACATCAACCGACACAACAATACTAAGCGATACATTTTCAGACTTTTTCACATTGGAGAAACCCGAAGAATTTATTTCCTAAGGTTTTTGGGGGGAGGTGTGGGGAGGGGTGGGAAGGGGTTTAATTTTTTTAAGTTTTTGATTTTGCACACTGGAATGTTCTAAACCTCTACCAAGGCATGCCATTTGATACACATTGGAAAGTTCTAAAATCTACCAAGACATGTCATTTGATACCCACTGGAATGTTTTAAACATCTACCGAGACATGCCATTTGATACACACTGTAATGTTCTAAACATCTACCAAGACATGCCGTTTGATACACACTGGAATGTTCTAAGCGTCTACTAAGGCGTGCCGTTTGATACCTTTCGTGCAATAGACTCCTGCACGCCCCGTGGAACACTCGTAGCACGTGCCGTCGTACCTACACCTGGACGCCGAGCACCCTGAGAGGCATATCTCGTGGCACTCCAAGCCGAACAGACCCAGAGCGCACTCTGGGAAATTTGGAATGAAACAAGTTTACTAAGATACAACGTAATAAGAGCGCTCTGCTAGGTGCTAACGTGCCAAATAGGTCGATCCTAAAACCCATTCAGGGCGTCATAAGGATGTATAGTAATTTTTTTTTCCCATTATATTCCAATCTGTACGAATTTACCAGCGTGCTCCACCGGACGCCACTCATCAAAGTGAGAACTAATAAGTCCCTAATAGGGCTAAGAGAATTCACTGAATGGCTGTCCCCCCCCCCTTTTTTTTTTTCGTGAAATAATCGAATGTAGAACGTCTTGAGTTCAAATTGTTGTTTATTTCTATGCTGAAAACCTAATATTCAATCAAAAAACATTTCCATTTGTTTGAATCAATAAAGGAATCTTATTTTATCTTTTCTGAAAAAAAACATAATCTGTATTGACCCATAAAGTAGCCAGGTTTATTATACTAAAAGGAGAGAAAAAATTCATGGTCGGCTATACCTCCAAACACTTCCAGTTCGCAAATTTCCAAAGCATGAAAAGAGTGTACAACAATTTTGAGGACTTCCAATGTGTGGTTGATAGTTACCCTGTTAAACTTCGCCAGCGGAGGGTTAATGGCGTATCCTTCCAGGAGGTCGCCTTCTTCCTTGTCAAACACTTTTATGTATAGTGTAGTTTTTGTATCCATTCTAGAACCTGCCATTTGCAAAGACACAAATGATTTGACCAGGTTGCTGTTAGAGTATTTATAGACGGTCAAGTAATGGGATTTTCCAATTGAACATGATTTGAAAAAGAGTATGAATGAGTAATACTACCAAAATATGTGTTGCCCGTGAATTTGAATACTGCGAAATTTGCAGCCGCTATATATAATTAGGCGTGAGGTTCTAAAAATGCACGTGATATATATATATATATATATATATATATATATATATATATATATATATATATATATATATATATATATGCTAGATTGTTCATATAATGCTATAAAATGAATCTATTAAACTCTTTTAGGATTTTGTTTTTTAAGTGTAAAGGGGATGTTCTTTTATTTACAACAATCGGATCAATTTAAATAGGATAAAAATAAAATATATTTGCTTCTATTTAAATATATGTTTAAGTATTATTATCATAAGCTAGAACCTATGACCCGATGTTACCCGGGATAATAATGGCTGGTATTTTGCGATACATTCTACGTGCTATTGCAAAGTCTCATTATACTCTTCATTTTAAAATATGTAATGATGATTACGTTTCTAGCTTCTTTAGGTTTTTCCAAATGTTGATCGGCCTATTTAATACAGGCGCCCCTGAACAACATTTTGTCCCACTAAAAATGCTTTAAAAAAAAAGTAGCCTAAACTTACGACATCAAATCTCTATACCATTTTAAATGTCGTTTAAATTAACGGAATTTGATACTTCATATCTTCATAAAAAAATTTGACCGAAATTTCGCCTTCTTTTTTCAACTATATATACATATTTTTGAAATAGTGAAATAAATAATTATTTTATCGAAAGAAGCATCTCTTAACCAAATTTCACGTCTCTAACAAAATTTATAGTTGGTTTTTTTTTTTTTGTTTTTTTTTTTTTTAAAGAAATACTATTAATCTCAGTAAAATTTACACACTTTTTCCATAAAACATTTTTTTTCACAACAAAAATAAAGAATGTTTGTTTATATTTTCAAATAAAATCTTGAACCATCTTTGTTTTTTTTTGTTTTTTTTTTTTTTTTTGTTTTTTTTTTTATTAAAGAAATACTATTAATCTCAGTAAAATTTACACACTTTTTCCATAAAACATTTCTTTTCACAACAAAGATAAAGAATGTGTGTTTATATTTTCAAATAAAATCTTGAACCATCTTTGTTCACGTCCCTGTACTGCACATCAAATATATATTATATATATATTGCTCTCTTTTGACATGGAATTACCACGTGGGTAAGACGATTGGTTTTTGATCATCTTTATTTCCAGGTGTGGGCATACGGATGTAAAATGCACCCACCCTTTGTCAACGCCACTGAACGATATTTTTTAAATCGGTTTAACATACAGTTATGTATTAAAAGAAAATGTAACACCTCTTTTTTCCTTGACTGTAAAATCATTGGATTTAAAGATATTGCCATCCACGTAAAAATATACTCACCCTGTCCGCCCCCCCCCCACCCCCAAAAAAAAAATTTTTTAAAAATAATAATAATAATTTTTATATATTGTGTTTACTGGAGCAGGTTAATTATTTATTAGTTTCATTCTGAGGCTTATCTATTGCTGCCTAGGGCAAAATGAAAGTACAAATTCCCCTCACGTCACAGGTTTCAAAAAAAAAATTAATGACTTCATCCACTGGATGGTAGCTCACTACGTGCGCACTGGATGGTAGCTCACTGCGTGCGCACTGGATGGTAGCTCACTACGTGCGCACTGGATGGTAGCTCACTACGTGCGCACTGGATGGTAGCTCACTACGTGCGCACTGGATGGTAGCTCACTACGTGCGCACTGAATGGTAGCTCACTACGTGCGCACTGGTTGGTAGCTCACTACGTGCGCACTGGATGGTAGCTCACTACGTGCGCACTGGATGTTAGCTCACTACGTGCGCACTGGATGTTAGCTCACTACGTGCGCACTGGATGTTAGCTCACTACGTGCGCACTGGATGTTAGCTCACTACGTGCGCACTGTATGTTAGCTCACTACGTGCGCACTGTATGTTAGCTCACTACGTGCGCACTGGATGTTAGCTCACTACGTGCGCACTGGATGTTAGCTCACTACGTGCGCACTGGATGTTAGCTCACTACGTGGGCACTGGATGTTAGCTCACTACGTGCGCACTGGATGTTAGCTCACTACGTGCGCACTGGATGTTAGCTCACTACGTGCGCACTGGATGTTAGCTCACTACGTGCGAACTGGATGTTAGCTCACTACGTGTGCACTGGATGTTAGCTCACTACGTGCGCAGCTACACATTTTTGCACATCCCTGAACTTTATTGAAATCCTAAACTCCCAGATCACATTGACGAGCCTGACTTTATTTTTTATTTTAACGAATATAGTTGTCTACGCATAATTCCGTGTGATGAAAGATTGTGGTTATTCATATTAACATCAGTAAAATCTTTACAAAGTTCAAATCTGTAACATCATTGGGCTTTGTCATATTGATATCTAAATAAACGAATTTTAAATTCATTTGATGCACAAAATGTGGGCCGGGGGGAATTTAAATGGATAAACTATTGACGTAAGAAATATAAACAACTATTCGTGGATACTTCTTTTGAAACAATAAAAGTCTGATTAACTATTTCTAATAATACTTTCCATGGAATGGAATAATTTATTTTTTTTTTACTTTGTGAGGGTTATATTAATAAAACTTCAAAACACGATCAGTTTATACTTAAAAACAGGAGGTAGAAATTTTCACAAGACTGACAAGATCCCCACCATAATTATCCAGGTAACATCGGGTTATATCTCCTAGTGCCTAAATATCAAATTAAGTTTTCCCCTAAACGCACGTGCTCCAATTATCGCGTGTCTTCCTAACCAAAAGCACGCTACTTTTTTTTATACTCTCTTACACAGTGGTTAACAACCTTTCTAATGACGCGACCCTTTAATACAGTTCCTCATGTCGTGGCGACCCCCAGCCACAAAATTATTTTCGTTGCTACTTCATAACTGTAGAGTAGGCTATATTAATGTTTTCCGATGGATTTAGGCGACCCCTGGGAAAGGGTCGTTCGACCACCATGGGGTCGCGACCGAAAGGTTGAGAACCGCTGCTCTAACACAATGGTAGAACGTGACTGTACAGCGATTGGCTTGCTGTCTGTGAGGCTAAACATATACCTCGCGACTGTATGTGCAAAGTGGCCGGGTAAAGGCCCACTAGGCAGAGCATGGATTGGTTTTATGAGCTTCTTAGAGAATAGCGGCATGTAGGCCTACATGTAAACAGTTGATTCTCCATAAGCACACACCTTGCCAGGGCTTTTACACGAAGCACACCTATATCTCTTTGGAGACGGATGAACGCCTCAAAATATATTTTTTTATTAAAGCTACATCCATACGGTTACAATCGAACCCCTTTTGAAACGGTATCATCACATAAATTTTCATCTAACTTTGCTTACAGCAAGTCTTTAGATTGTTATCGCGTTTCCCTAATGATGTGCATTCGTTTGTGAGCTAGACAATACAAACCTACCTATGCGCACTGTAATATCCGTGATCATCACAGGCCGTGCGAACACGATGGCCAAAATGGCGTCGGTTGAGCTCGGTGGTGACGCCGCGCACGTCTCTCCCATCAAGTCTCCATCTATCGCCAGACGAGCCGCTGTGTCATCCGAGAAGCTTGAGGCTTTGAGAAAGATGGGCATCCCTGTCACCATATTTCGACCTGTTTGGGGGAGGCGTGCAATATAAATTAGCAGCGAAGGTGACCGAGTTTCATGAGACTGTTGGACGTTTTGGACTAAAGCGTGCTGTCCATCAAACATTTAAACATTAGGGCATCGCATTCCTAAAGCACTTATGGCAATTATTATGCACACACTCTGTTAGCTTTCAACACATAGTCTTATGTGCCGGAAGACGGTGCTCTCCAGCAGCCCGAGATGTCAACGGCGGGATATAAGATTATCTAGCAGTCCGAGCTATCCACGAAAGAATACAGGACTCTCTAGGAGTCCGATCCGTCCACGACATAAGACAAGGCTCTATAGCTATCCGAGCAGTTCACGACAGAAGACAGGACTCTCTAGCAGTCCAAGCAGTCCACGAAAGAATACAGGACTCTCTAGCAGTATGGACTGTCCTCGACGGAAGACAAGGCTCTCTCGCTGTGCACGAAAGAAGACAAGACACTCTATCAGCCCTAGCCTTACACGATAGATTTGGGCTTCAGAGTGGTTAAAAAAGTAATCAGGCTCCCGTGAGGTTGATTGAACGGGAGCTCAAAGGTCTTTGGATGTACATGTTTAGTGGGTGAACGTTTAAGCAGGGTTCAGTTAAATTTTAACAATTTTTTCAAGTCAATAACAAACAATGAACTTTAAGAAACAATTAAAGAATCGAAATGAGTCTCGCTGACTATAAAAAATCCAAATTCTAAGTGGTGCAACAACGTTACACTGTTTGGTAGATTGGGATTGACGCCGTAATTATAATGGTCTATATTGAAGACTTTAAACAACTGTTTATCCCCGGAATAAGGGCCGATCGAATTTCGGTGTTGGCAAATGATCACTTTCGGTGAAGTTTCAGGCTTTTGTCTTAATCATAAAAGTTAAATTCCGGTTGATTTTCTGTTTCGGCTGAAAGTAATTTACGCTTTCTGTCGTCTGCCAGAAGTCAGACTGTCACTATCTTTTTCAGCCGGCAATACGATATTAATTATTTTGGAACACACTTCCTTCCTGTCGCTTTCAGAAACAGCCAGACACTGGAGTCTTTCAAAACCGATTTGAAGACATATATTTTGCAAACACCTGTTGGGGTGATGTTGTCTACAATCTTTTCCAGCTAGCTATTATCTCATAGCTCATAGAACTATATGGATGCATGTGGCCTGTGTTGTTTATGGTTTCAAGGGATGAACGACTTAGAAAGGATATTCTCGTATGTAGTTTTTGTAATGCTGCGTTTTGTTTTTCAATGTGGTATCATATAGATTATTTTCATTTCTCTTTTAATATGGATGACTTTGTACCGCGCTTCGCGCCTTTGGTGATGAAGCGTTATTTTCAAATAAGCTTTATTATTATTATTATTAATATTATTATTATTATTGTTGCTCAAAGTCTTACTGTCATGGTATAATATATGACTAATCCCATGAAAACCCTGCTCACAGCTGCATGATGACCCATGTGTCCGATATTTCCAAAAATGAAATTACAATTAATCTTAGACATTTCGGAGCCAAAAACGAATAAGGGAATGGTAATACTTTGACTTATAAATCTTGTCATAAGGCAAAGAAAAATAATGCGGAGAATTTATTTTATTTTTTTGGTTTCTGAACAACACCATTCGTTTGTTTGACTACAATAACACACTATCTAACCCTGAACCGTTTGCCGTTTAACGTCTCTTACTGCAAGTGTAGGTTCGGAAATGATTATTTGTGGATTACGGATAACTTACTAATCATTACTGTGAAAAATAAGATTTGCACGGGAAACACTCTTTTTAAAGGAAATATGTAAGACATAAGAAATAAAAACGGAAATACATTTAAATTTAGGATCCTTAGTAGGATAAGATTTTTATTAATTCCGTAGGGTGTTATTGTGCTGTAAAGATGAATTAATTGTGTTTTCTCCTATAACTCTAGCTGGTGTGTTAGTACAGGAAATTATTGCCCTGATGTATCAATCCGATGCAACTTTATAATTATCTCCTTTGAAAGGGGATGACACCGTAATTACAAGAGTTTTTTTTTTTGTTATGAATGTTTGTATTGTATCATTGTTTGATGACATATTTTTATTTTTTTTATTATTCTTTTTTTATTATTATTATTATTTTTAATATAGTGCTTTTTTCAGTTTCGGTTTCGGCCGGAAGTCTTGTTAACGTTTGGTTTCGGCTTCGGTTTCGACAGAAAGTCATATTTAACTTTTGGTTTGGTTTCAATTTCGGCCAAAACCCGAAAATCACATTCGGTCGGTCTATATCACTAGTGATAATAATTAGTAAAATCCTGTTGTGTGTGTGCGCCTTACATTCAACCATCCGGGTAAAGACAAAATCTCAACTACAAAGAATTAACGTTTTCAATCCGTCATTCACTCTGATGCATTTAAGACGAGGTTGAACTCACCGCCACTGACGTGAAGGGAGCATACTTTAACATCGTCCGAGACGTGCAGCTTCATCGCCTGGATTCTCGTGTAAGGGAAGCACTCAAGGTCCACCAGTCCGATTTCTGGCTTTTTGATTATCGCATGGTTACACTTGGTCAGCGGTGCCGAGGGAAGACTGCCTTCTTCTTGATACAGGTAGGTAATGTTCATGTTGGCTGAAAATATAACGCGATCAACAGTGTTAAGGTTTTCTTTAACATCGTTAAGTTGTTCTTCAACATTCCTACGTTTTTTCTTCAACTTTGGTAAGTTTTTCTTCAACATTGCTAATTATTTCTTCAACATCGCTAGTAGGCTCTTCAAAATGTATACGTTTTCCTTTAACATTGCTATATTTTCTTTAACATTCATAAATCGTTCTTCAACTTTATAAGTTTTTCATCTAAATTGCTACGTTTTTCTTCAATATTTCTAAGTTTTTCTTCAACATTGCCAAGTTTCTCTTCAACATTGCTAAGTTTCTCTTCAACATTGCTAAGTTTCTCTTCAACATTGCTAAGTTTCTCTTCAACATTGCTAAGTTTCTCTTCAACATTGCTAAGTTTCTCTTCAACATTGCTAAGTTTCTCTTCAACATTGCTAAGTTTCTCTTCAACATTGCTAAGTTTCTCTTCAACATTGCTAAGTTTCTCTTCAACATTGCTAAGTTTCTCTTCAACATTGCTTAGTTTCTCTTCAACATTGCTAAGTTTCTCTTCAACATTGCTAAGTTTCTCTTCAACTTTGCTAAGTTTCTCTTCAACATTGCTAAGTTTCTCTTCAACATTGTTAAGTTTCTCTTCAACATTTTGAAGTTTCTCTTAAACATTGCTAAGTTTTTCTTCAAAATTACTATTTTTCGTCAATAATGCTTGATTTGACTTCAAAATTGCTCAGTTTTTCTTCAGCCTTCAAAATTACTATTTTTTGTCACTATTGCTTAATTTGTCTTCAAAGCTGCTAGGTTTTTCTTCACCATTGCTAAGTTTTGTATCTAGTTTTTTTTAATGAAATCTCCAAGCAAAAACAAAAGCAATTTCTAACCGTCCAGTTAATTAACAAAAGAAATTTCTAACCGTCCAGTTAATTAACAAAAGCAATTTCTAACCGTCCAGTTAATTAACAAAAGCAATTTCTAACCGTCTAGTTCATTAACAAAGCTACTCAGCAGCGTGGTCAAACCATAGACCAAGGATAAAAGTACCCATTATTAACCGCACGAATTTCAAGACAGCATTCAATGGTTACATTTAATTACTTTAACAATTTCTAAGTGTAAATTTTGGGCGCAAATTATTTCGAGACCATCGTATCAAAGATATAATATCCCTTTGTACAGTATGTTTGTAGTGTCCTATTTGTTTATATGTCCTACAATAATATTCACATACAACTTCTTTAGCTGCCGTCTCGGATACTACATTTCAGCTAAGTGTTATTTTTTACATTTAATTCTGTTTTTTTATATCGTTTGTTTGCTGACGAAGGCTTCCTGCGAACATGTTCGTATTTTGTTGCGTTTCTTTTTCAGGTTTTCACATACTTTGTTTTACTCATTGCCTGTAATCACCCTAAATACAGTTCGCATCTCAGCTGAACAGTAAATGTTATATACCTATAGTCCTACGTGAATGTGCTTAGAGGCTACATATGGTGTTCTATATCAGGGCCCCTAGAGTCATCTGCGAATGTGTTTAGAGGCTACATATGGTATTCTATATCCCAGCCCCTATAATCGTATGTGAATTTGTTTAGAGGCTACATATGATATTCTATGACCCAGCCCCTATAGTCATAGTGAATATGTTTAGAGGATACATACGGTATTCTATGTCCAGGCCGTATTCGTAACCAAAGAGGACCAGGCGCAGCCAGGTGAAGGCAAAAGAGTCATTCCATCGGATAGAGACCACGCCCCCTGGCAGCGCGATGCACGTGCTCAGGTTGATGTCGGTCAGTGGGCGGGGTAAACCTTGGTCCGTTGGCGTGATATCTGCTGCACGTGTAAGAAACCAATCACTTGAGATAGTAGCATTGGATTATTGATTGAAAACAGTAATACCACTGACCACAATGAACATCGCATTACCATCGACGACAATGAACATCGCATTACCATCGACGACAATGAACATCGCATTACCATCGACGACAATGAAAATATCATGATTCACGGGTCATGAACATTGCAACACGGTGATGATACTGCCAAGTTAATTAACTTAAGGTAGGACACTTACCAGAAGGTAATCATTGTAAGATGACCAAATCCAAGATCACTTACTCTACTGACAATCATGACCAAACCCAAGAGCACTTACTGTACCAACAATCATGACCAAACCCAAGAGCACTTACTGCACTGACAATCATGACCAAACCCAAAAGCACTTACTGTACTGACAATCATGACAAATCCCAAGAGAATTTACTGTAATGACAATCACGACCAATCCCAAGAGCACTTACTGTACTGACAATCATGACCAATCCCAAGAGCACTTACTGTACTGACAATCATGCCAATCCCAAGAGCACTTACTGTACTGACAATCATGACCAATCCCAAGAGCACTTACTGTACCGACAATCATGACCAATCCCAAGATCACTTACTGTACTGACAATCATGACCAATCCCAAGAGCAATTACTGTACCGACAATCATGACCAATCCCAAGATCACTTACTCTACTGACAATCATTACCAAACACGAGAGCACTTACTGTACT
This sequence comes from Lymnaea stagnalis, assembly GCA_964033795.1. Lineage (NCBI taxonomy): Eukaryota > Metazoa > Mollusca > Gastropoda > Lymnaeidae > Lymnaea > Lymnaea stagnalis. The sequence continues at coordinate 1,461,463 of CAXITT010000103.1, read as the reverse complement.
GACAATCATGACCAGACCAAAGACCACTTACTGTACTGACAATCATGACCAGACCCAAGAGCACTTACTGTACTGACAATCATAGCCGAACCACCCGTGATCACACGTGTCGCTGACCACACAGCTCCCGTCCCAGTTGCAGCCGCCGGACGAGCAGTGACAGCGGTGCTGGCATTGAGGTCCGAACCACTCTTCGCCGCACTCTATAACATGGACCGATATGGAGAGTTGCCTTAGAACCAGGGTCTGCATATTGTAATCATTGCAACCAATAACCTCTAACAGAATCTCTTGGTCTCGGAACTCCCAAAAAAGAGATTGTCAGTGCACCCAATGGGAGTCGCTTAGTCGATTGTTTTGTCACGTGATGAGAGTAAATACGAGTAAGACTTCCGGGAGGCTGTAAGCAACACACTAGTGCTTGACAACAGTAGCCCGTTACACACTACAACTAGTAATTCAAGATGCATAGGCAATGTTCGGCTTTTGACTGTTCAAACAGTAAAATTAAGGACAGCGGTATAAGTCTGCATAAATTTCCGCTTAAGGATAAAGAAAATTTAAGAAAATGGCTTGACAAAGTGGACCTTCGTTAATTATTCTCATGAAATCTTGTTTCAACCGTTTATTAAAATATGCCTTGGCCGCACAAATATTGAATAAACACACAAATGACGTCATGGGTATGCCGACATTTCGTCCAATGAAAATTAACAATAAAATAAACGAAGGGGAATGACTGCTGCACAAATTTTGAATAAACACGCAAATGGCGTCATTGGCACGGAGCTCAACAACAGCCTGCCGATGATAGTTCCCATCGAATATCGCTCACAACCTTTTCTTGAAATAACTTTCTTCCTTTAATCATAACTGACGTATATTTATTGTCACATTTATGTATTTCATTTAAAAAACACGTGTATTCCAGAATATTTTGAAAGGTAAAATTTTTAAGTGACATGACATTGGGGAAGCACTGATGAAGTATCTTTTGTTGTGTATAGCAGCCTAGTGATGGCTTACTCTCATCACGTGACCAAACAAGGAAGTGACTAAGCGCCTCCCATTGCCCACACCCCCAAAAAAGCACTGGGCTGACCTAACAATAAGACTGATAAAATTTGCGATTAATTTTTTAAAAAATACACTTCAGGAAAAAAGATTATGTTTCGTTTACTTATTTCTTATAAATATTTTGCTAGTGGTGTATCTGCTTCAATTCCCGGATGGCGCGCAAAATATAATTCCCGACAACTATAATACGCTAAATGATTTTTTTTTTAAAAATAATGCACCTTCGTTTGGTTTAATAAATATTCGGTTTAAAAGATGTTGGGACACAGAGAATATTAATATAGTTCATATGCGTAAAATAAAAAGGGTGCAGTGACGCACAATTTGTGGGGGGGGGGGGGTCGGGGGGGGTAGAAAACTTTTCTGGCGAGCTATAACTAGTAGACAGGAAGTTCACGCATTGCTGTCGCCACTGTCTGGCGAGCTATAACTAGTAGATGGGAAGTTCACGCATTGCTGTCGCCACTGTCTGGCGAGCTATAACTAGTAGACGGGAAGTTCACGCATGCTGTCGCCACTGTCTGGAAAGCTATAACTAGTAGTAATGAAAACACCAACAACAAAAATATTTTTTTTAAAGATGTAAGACCCATTTCATCAAATTAACGATTTGTGGGATATCTAAAAGGGTTTATCCTTCATAAGCCATCAGATAAGATTAACCTAAACCGACATGAGATCAGATAAGATTAACCTAAACCGACATGAGATCAGATAAGATTAACCTAAACCGACATGAGATCAGATAAGATTAACCTAAACTGACATGAGATCAGATAAGATTACCTTCAAATGAGATGAGATCAGATCAGATTACCTTAAGAGGAGCAGGGCCATTGTAGATTACCTTAAGATGACCAAGACCAGTTATGATTACCTTCAGATGAGGTTTGATCAGGTAAGATTACCCCCAGATGAGATGTGATGAGTTAAGATTACCTTCAGATGAGATGTGATCAGATAAGATTACCCCCAGATGAGATGTGATGAGTTAAGATTCCCTTCAGATGAGATGTGATCAGATAAGATTACCTGCAGATGAGATGTGATCAGCTTCCAGTGTTGTAAAGCCACGATCTGCTTCAAACAAAAGGGAGATAATGCAAATTAAGCATCGATAACTCTTGATAGTGGGAATGGGAAAAAAAAAATTAAGAAAAACTTTAAGTGATTTTCGGGGCAGTTTTTGGTTAAATATAATTGAAGAATTAAGAGATCAAGAAACTAGGGCCACATGTCGTGAAGACATCTGATTCCTGGAGACCTCGTACATGGCTAACTGACATCTAGGGACCTAATCTACCGAATTAATTATTGTTATAAAACTATTGTCAAGTACATTTTTAAAGATGTTTTTCTTTTAAAATTATAATACATATCCATTGTAATTTTTATTGTTCAAGCGTTCTTTCCTATTCAAGGCCTGCAATTCTTTCGCGTGTCCCCAGTGTAATTTTATGTTAAGGATTATCCTGCTATCCTCGACCTCGTGAAACCGGGATAGATTTCATAAACGAATTGAGGACCACTGTATGGGATTATTGTGATGATTACTTGTGGATCAATATATTATTCATTCAACAGGTAAAGCTCAGTAGATAGAGATAAGGAAGTGAATAAAACATTCCCATTTTAATTACTGTTTTAAGATATTTTTTTTTAAAAGAGCGAGAAATAAGCAACGCAATTCATTGTGCGCTAAACATAATAATAATAATGATGATGATAATAATAATGATGATAATAATAATGATGATTCTAATAATATGAACAATAATAATAATACCAATGATAATAATAATTATAATTGTAATCATAATCATCATCATCATAATAATGATAATAATATTAATAACAGTAATTATGATAACAATAATAATCATCGTAATAATCTTATTAATGATACATATTAACAATAATAAATGAACTCACGGTCATTCGTGTACGGTGAAGGGATAAATTCTTCCAGCTCTGCAGTTGTTTCGTGTTTAAAAAAAAAATAAGTTGAGACTTAAATTACACAGTGCGTAGAAAATATAAGTAGATGCATTGCAATTATTTTTATGTTTTAGAGTACTTCCAAGCAAACTTTAAGAGCACATCATCACGCAAAACATACAGCAGCACTGGAGACATCGATTCAAATAGCCGACACGGGTAATGGTCCACCAATCGTGTTCGGAATGCTCTGTGGAAGCCCTTCCAAAGGGGAAAGAATGTAACTACACACGTTTGGTGTCCCCGAGCAAACACGGGTACCAGATTGGGAACATTTGTGTATTGAATCTGACTCCCCGATAACGGACGCATAGTTATTGCAGACCGAGAATTCAAACTGTTCCACACTAAAGACGCTAATCCGACTCTCGCTTAGGGTACGCCCCCCCCCCTTTTTTTTCAAGGCAGCGCGCGGATGACCATTATCGACAATGAACTGCCCCACAGCTTGTTGTGTCCGGAACGTTGTGTCCAGGATGTTGTGTCCAGAAGGTTGTATCCAGAAGGGTGAGTCCAGAAGGGTGTGTGCAGAAGGTTGTTTCCAGAAGGGTGTGTCCAGAAGGTTGTGTGCAGAAGGTTGTTTCCAGAAGGGTGTGTCCAGAAGGTTGTGTTAAGAAGGTTGTTTCCAGAAGGGTGTGTCCAGAAGGTTGTGTCAAGAAGGTTTCGTCCAGGTCGTTGTGTCCAGAAGTTTGTGTCCAGAAGGTTCTGTCCTGAAGGTTTTGTCCAGAAGGTTGTGCCCAGAAGGTAGTGTCCAGACGGTATTGTCCAGGCTGCTGAGTCCAGATGATTGTATCCAGACTGTTGTGTCCAGTAGGTTGTATCCGGGTGGTTGTATCCAGATGTTTGTGTCCAGATGTTTGTGTCCAGAAGGTTGTGTTCAGAAGGTTGTGTCCAGAAGGTTGTGTCCAGACGGTTGTATCCGGGTGGTTGTGTCCAGATGTTTGTTTCCAGAAGGTTGTGTCCAGAAGGTTGTGTCCCGTCTGTTGTGTCGAGATGGTTGTAGCCAGATGATTATCTCCGATTTGTTGTGTCCAGATGTGTTTTTTTCTGATGTTTTGTGTACAGATTGTGGTGAGAGCGAATAACCCTCAATGTTTCAAAAAGAGTAATCTTTACATACACAAGAACAAATCTTTGTTCTTAGAAAAAAAAATAAGAAGAAGAATTAAAACATTTTAAAAACACGGCACGCTGGGTCTATTTATTTTTATAATGTGCAAGGGAAGTAAAAGAGATTTTTTTTTTAAAATTCACATGTACAACATCACAATTTTTATTTAGCATTTAGTTGTCAGCTCAAACCACGAAGCCGTACAATGGAATATTTTCATGCTTGACATTCGCCGCCATTGATACACTTGAAATGCGTAACACTGAAAAGTGAAAAAAATGACTTCAACAGTAGGTAGGAGGAAGATTAGCGCCTATCTATACCTTTATGCGTAGTGGCCCTCCTAGGAGTGCCTGACGTCAGCCTCGTTGTCGGGGTACTTGATGTAAAAGTCTCTATTTCAATATCCGTAATTGAATCTGAAAAAGGTAAATTTACAATTGTCAGATACACGAGCTCGCGCGTTATAATCAGAAAACACTCCGGAGAGCAGGATGTTGTCATTTGGAATACACGGGACGGGGTCTTTTCATCGCATGAATTATTTTAGCTTTATTCTTTCTGTGTTGTTTCAGGATTGTTGTATCGATTGTTTTGTGAGTGATTGGTTGTTGAGTATTTTTTAAAAAATGATATCTCTATATAAACCAGAAAAGATCTGTTCAAAATGGATATATCATCTGCACGGTCAATGTAGTGGCGCGACTTTTTGTCTTGTAGGCTTTGTTTAAAGTTATTCAGCGGTAACGAAGACCAGTTTTGGAACAGCTACTTATCCAATATCTTTAATACCATTTATATATAATTATCAGTACGATATTGACGATTTCGATAATTAGATTGTCCTCAACGGGTCTTCGGTTTTACACAATTCATATAAATATCGATGTACTCAAATCTCAAGCTTTCGGATTCTGGAGTTTAAGCCCACCAAAGACCCAAGTCAAGCAAATACATCACGAGCAACCCCGCCGGATGGACTCTGGGCAGCAACTTATCCAAGAGAAGGAAACTCTGAATTAAAACCAGGGGTTGGAGTCCCGTTGGCTGATAATATTGACACAAGGAAAAATTCCGACAACTCCCGCACCGCCACTGGAGCCATGCTGTATCATCCCCATGGGGTTCCCTTGATTTATCCAGCGGCGTGGAGGGAGCCGATTTGCTTTTTTAGGGAACCAGCTTATGCTCCTAAAGAATAATCCCAGGTCTTGTGATTTCGTCATGTTCAAAGTCTACCCTATCGTCACATGATGACCGATGTATTTCAGAAAAAAAAATCAACATCTTATATGAGGTTCATCTTCATGTAAATATCAATATATGAGACTTGTGTTCATAAACATGTAGAGATTTCATGTCTGGGTTATCATATTAAATAAATATCACAGTCTGATATCTTGCTACAGTTTATGTATACGTGGCAAATTGATTTTCGGCTTCTGGTATTCATCGTTTGGGGGTTGGGGAAGTACCTTTAAAAGGTTTTCACTTCACGCCACTCCTCCCACATGCACACACACACACACACACACAAACACACCATATTGTCCAGAGGACGGCTTCAATTCTAGGTTTCTTTGGGAAAAGTTATGGGCTCGAAAAGGGGGAGGGGTGGCGCATTTCATACCAAACCTGTTTTTGCCGTCTGTTGGACGTCCGTGACATTGCTGTCCGTGACTTTGCGGTCCGTGACGTTGCTGTCCGTGATGGTGACGTCCATGACTTTGCTGTCCATGACTTTGTTGTCCGTGACGTTGCTGTTCGTTATTTTGTTGTCCATGACTTTGCTGTCCGTTACTTTGTTGTCCATGACGTTGCTGTCCGTGATGTTGACGTCCATGACTTTGCTGTCAATGACTTTGTTGTCCGTGACGTTGATGTCCGTTATTTTGTTGTCCATGACTTTGCTGTCCGTTACTTTGTTGTCCATAACGTTACTGTCCGTGACTTTGCTGTCTGATACTTTTTTGTCCATGACGTTGCTGTCCGTGACTTTGCTGTCCGTTATTTTGTTGTCCATGACTTTGCTATCCGTTACTTTGTTGTCCATGACGTTGCTGTCCGTGACTTTGCTGTCTGTTACTTTTTTGTCCATGACGTTGCTGTCCGTGACTTTGATGTCCGTGACTTTGTTGTCCATGACATTGCTGTCCGTGACTTTGTTGGCCATGACCTTTTTGGCCGTGACGTTGGTGCAGGCCCCTAGAAAGAAGCAGTGGGGGTTGGAGCAGTCTTCAGAACACGGCCTGTGGCAATCAAGTCCATAATGTGGACCCGAACAATCTAATAGACAGTATAATATGACACATATATATAAAGCTTGTAGTTATAAGAACAATCTATAAAAGAGAGTTTAATACGACACATATAGATAAAGCTGGTAGTTATAGAACAATCTATAAAAGACCGTATAATATGACACATAAAGATAAAGCTGCAAGGTACAGAAGGTAAAATTATACATTTTGTAATAATAGTACATCACACATTTATTTCCATTGTACGGGCTTTAAATTATTTTCTTTTAGCATCGTTGGCTCACTCTGACCACACGATTATTTTCTTTTAGCATCGTTGGCTCACTCTGACCACACGATTATTTTGTTTTAGCATCGTTGGCTCACTCTGACCACACGATTATTTTGTTTTAGCATCGTTGGCTCACTCTGACCACACGATTATTTTGTTTTACCATCATTGGCTCACTCTGACCACACGATTATTTTGTTTTAGCATCGTTGGCTCACTCTGACCACACGATTATTTTCTTTTAGCATTGTTGGCTCACTCTGACCTCACGATTATTTTGTTGGCTCGGACTGATGAGCGGAGAATAGAACACACAGGGAAAAGTCACGGGGAAAAGGTCACAGAAATAAAGCCACAGAAAAAGTCTGTGACTTAAAAACAAGACACAGGAAAGAAAGCCACAGAACAAAGTATTTGGAAAAAAGTCACTGTCTTAAATAGAACAATGCAAGAAGTAAGAGCAATCTAAATTGTTTTATAATACAAATTTTTAAAAAGTATTATTTTAAACAAAATATTTATATATTCTTCCACAAAAGGGAGGCGTCCATAGAGAAAACCCGGATTGCAGCAAAGTGACGTTTTAACGACCAGTTCACCGAAATAAACAAAAAGTACTCACTAAGTCATCGTTCCTATCGGAGAGAACCTCATGAATAAAACAACCAACAAGCAACCAACGAAATGAAATAAACAAACAGCGAAAAGATGCAGCAACGAAGAAAGAGAGAGGGAGAGAGAGAGAGAGAGAGAGAGAGAGCGCGAGGGCGAGAGAGAGAGAGAGAGAGCGAGAGAGAGAGAGAGAGAGAGAGAGAGAGAGAGAGAGAGAGAGAGAGAGAGAGAGAGAGAGAGAGAGAGAGAGAGAGAGAGAGATTGTTGTGAACGAGAAGCGGACCTCCATAAATCTCAACCTCACAAATGTTGACGAGGGCGAGATCGGCGGCCGTGACGTCGAGGCTAAGCCGGACGGATCTGATCCGCGTTCCGGCGATGACGTTGTATACCGTCAGATTGCCGTAGACATGGGGCGGCACGTGACATCCGGAAACTGTGCCGTTCGTGTCGTCGTAACAGAAGAGTGCCATTTTAGAGCCTGAGGACCCTAGAGAATAAGTAATGACATCATTTAAAATAAAACCTTTGCTGATCTAGGGCCGAGTGTAACACTACTCCCACAGATATACGCTAGAATCTAGCGGCTAGATGCAACGGGACGACGGCATCAGACAGCATACGCTAGTCACAATGGGACGACGGCATCAGACAGAAGACGCTAGTCACAATGGGCGACGGCATCAAACAGCATACGCTAGACGCAACGGAAGGACGGCATCACATACAGTCTACTGGTTTAGGTCTTAGCGGTATCAAAAGTCTGTAGAGCTTTTTTCTAGTAATGTACAAATGACATTCCCATAATGTACAAATTAAATGTTAACTCTGATAAATCGTTCATCTAGCGCGAAAAAAATCCACGGGTGGTAAGCTTATCAATCGAATAAATGTTATAAAAGTCTGATGTAACTGAAAAAATAATTTGTCAAACATACCATATTATATGATACCTAGCTTATCATTTGTTTACCATTGTAGCAATATGATTTCTGGCTTACCGTGTGTGTATAAAGATCAAAATCTAACATGTGACTTACACAAACATTTAATATCACATATTTTAATCTGACTTATCATATAAGTAAATATCTCAATCTGATATCCTGCTTTTCATTTATGCAAATATCTAGCTTATATATATATCTTATATTATATATTATATCTAGCTAGATATAATGGTAATATCTGGCTTACCATATATGCAAATATCTTGCTTATCACATATGCGAATATTTGGCTTGTCATATATGCAAATATCATAATCTGAAATCTGGCTTACCATTTATGTAAATAATACAATCTGATCTAACTAGCTTACCATAAATGTAAATATCGAAAACGTGAAATTCCGTAGGTAATCTTATGAACCATTGATGAAACTTCAGGTCACTGGAAGTGAGGCAGGCTCCAAGAGTCATTCGCGCTCCATCCACTGTGACGGGCGCGTTTGAAGTGTCATTGTCAACAAGGATGCCCGCAATCCCACTGAACGCAAGATTCCTACCTTTCAAAAAAACGTGACACAAGAGACAATCGAATAACGACTTGTGTTTGGTACGCTGTGTTCATTCATGAATATCCGAATATGCGTGTTTGGCTAGGATCGGTGTGTAGCTGCTCTGAGTATGCGTGTTTGGCTAGGATCGATGTGTAGCTGCTCTGAGTATGCGTGTTTGGCTAGGATCGGTGTGTAGCTGCTCTGAGTATGCGTGTTTGGCTAGCGTCAGTGTGTAGCTGTTATAAGTATGCGTGTTTGACGAGGATCGGTGTGTGGCTGTTTGTTAATCTTTTGTGTTTTAGAATATATCCTTGACTATTAATTAAATAGCGAATTTGCGTAAAATATTTTTTAATACGGGTAAAATGACTGAAACATGGGTACCGGTATTTCTTTAGGCTTTGGCCGTCTCCTCGGTTTCCAATTCAGTACCATTTAAAAATCTTAAATTTACACAATTTTTAAAGGACACATTAAAATAATATTTAACCATTTCATAATATGAGTGTAGTTAGACTCTATCTCTATCAAGTATATAACGATGTCCTATAACGCAATATCCTATGATAGCATTAGATGTTTTGTTGTTGTATGACGTTGTCATCAAAGTTGTTTTTTTTATGATCGAAAAGGTTCAAGGAAAGCAAGCAAAAATCATAATTCAAAAAACATATTTCAAAAATCATATTTCAAAAATCATATTTCAAAAATCATATTTCAAAAATCATATTTCAAAAATCATATTTCAAAAATCATATTTCAAAAATCATTTTTCAAAAATCATATTTCAAAAATCATTTTTCAAAAATCATATTTCAAAAATCATATTACAAAAATCATATTTCAAAAATCATATTTCAAAAATCATATTTCAAAAATCATATTTCAAAAATCATATTTCAAAAATCACCTACAAAGAGAATTCAAGTTACGTTTTTAATTTTGTTTTATTTTATTTATTTTTTTAAACGGAAACACTAAATTTCTCTCGGATATTTAAGGATAACTTCATTTAGGTCACATTTGTTTCGGTATAATTTAATAAAATTATTTCTATATTCGAACGTCAACAATTGATTTATTGATCATTCTGGCTCCTGGTTTGAATTCAGAGATATCTTTCTCTTACTGAAATGGCGTCGAAGGCTAACGGGTACAATTCACCCATGGTGCTTAAAATTTTCTTTTTAAATGTTTGTTGTTTTTTTCGTTGTTTTTTTTTTGTTTTTTTTTTGTTTTTTTTTTTTTTTTTTTTTTTTTTTTTTTTGTTTTTTTTTTTTTTTTTTTTTGTTTTTTTTTTTTTTTTTTTTTTTTTTTTTTTTTTTGTTTTTTGTTTTTTTTTTTTTGTCTTGGCTTTGATGGGGATTGAACTCCAGGCCACCGGCTATTTGAACTGAGTCAGCTTGGACCACTGGTCAACCTATTTATGGACACCTTCTAACCTCTCATCCTCTACCCCCAAAATAGTATAAAACAAATATAAACAAAAAACCCACCCAAAATATTATTAAATAACGAACAATTAAAAGAACTAATTCAAAATAAAAATAACACAATCTAGTGACGTCAGAAAACCCAATCCAATTTAATTTTATAATCGTCTATATATAAATACTAGTTGTAGCTCGCCAAACATTGGCGACAGCAATGAGTGAACTTCACATCCACTAAAGTTACTTGACAAAACATGTACTCAAGTAACGCAAAAGCTACGAAAATAATCTCACTACCCAATTCGCTGAATAGGAAGCAGACGGAAATGGAAGCATTCTATCAGAAGCGTAATATATATAAAAGAGATTATTTTAAAATATTCTACATTCTATGGTGTTGTTGCTTACATGGTTCTCAACTGCCTGCAGATGGACGAACTAAAAACAGTTTGAACCTAAGGTAAATCGAACTCACAATGGACGTTTTCATTCGACCTTCCTCCAACAAGGTCCAACACGTACACATCTAAACACATACACATCTAAACACATACACATCTAAACACATACACATCTAAACAACAACACATCTAAACACAAACACTCTAAACACAAAAATATCTACCCACAAACAAATCCACCACGAACACATCTAAACGCAACCACATCTAAAAACACACACATCTACACACACACACATCCACACACAAACACATCTACACACTTACACATCTTCCCACAAACACAACTACACGCAAACAGATCATATACCAACGAACACATCTACACACATACACATCCCTCATCCACCCACAAGATCATATACCAACGAACACATCTACACACATACACATCCCTCATCCACACACAAGATCATATACCAACGAACACATCTACAGACATACACATCTGAACTGACAAACACATCTACCCACGAACTCTTCCACACACACAAACGCACCTACCCACAGATACATGTACCCACAAACACATCTGCACACAAACGCATCTACCCACGTGCACATCTGAACAGACCAACACATCCACACGCGCTAACGTCTACACACAGACACACGTACCTCCGTTGAGCACAATTTCGCATAAGCCAATGCCACGACTCGACGTGATGGTGATGTAATCCACGGGGCTGCTCAAATTGTAGGCCAGAGTAACGTGCTTGTTTGTGATGTCCAGGCGCGTGACTTTTTCAAACACTACAGCCCGCTGGAGCTTCAGCACTATGCTGAACGCCACATTCTCGGCTGTTGAGATACGGTATTTGAAGTAATTGTGTGGATGGGGTGGGGGCTTATGGACCCCCCTCCCCCCATCCCCCAGTCAATGGCAATCAATGTATTTAACTTCTAATCTTGATAATTTTTAAACCTGTAACAAAGGTGATGTGCTACTTGGCATGTGTAGTTCTGACGCTACCAAAAAATTTATAATTTCCATGATCAACTTGCAGTCTGACTTTAGCTCGGTAGGATGTGTCAAGCAAGATGGGTCAATAAAGATGGGTCACAAAAGATGGGTCATAAAAAATGTGTCACAAAAGATGGGTCATGAAAGATGTGTTGCAAAAATATATATCCTGAAAGATGTGTCAAGAAAAATTTTCAATTTAAGATGTGTTACGAATGATATGTCATGAAAGATTCACATTGAAAAATGCGTTGTTTTTTTTAAAAGATATGTCATGAATTATGTTTCGTAAAATATGTAACAGAATATGTGTAACGAAAGATGTGCAATCAAATGTGTTTAAATAAAGATGTGTCATAAAATATGTGTCCATAAAGATGTGTCATGAAGTATTTGTCATAAAAGATGTGTCCCGAAAGACGCGCCACGAAAGATCCCATGAAAGATGTGTCATGAGTGTTGTCAAATAAGATGTTAAATAAAAGACGAGGTGGTAACTCTATAGAAATGTCCGGTGAGGTTTTCAACTACGCGTAATGAATTAGTGCGCCACTCTGTTACCAGAATCTTTAAATAACAATTGCATCCAGGAAAACGTTGCTGGAGTCGTTAGAGTGACTTCGTGGATAACAAATTCTTCGTTGCAGGTCAGTGGGTCACCGTCCGACTCCGGTACATAGTGTTGATCCACCGCCAAGTTCCCTGGGAATGATCAAGTTCTGATTTTTTTATGTATAATTTTGTTGAATGCTACATTTTTCCATTAGTTAATTTCAGCACAGCAAAATTATCCAAAAATTAAACGTTACTAGAAATACTTGAGTGTCACTGTTGTAAGTATGGAACCAAACAGATAGCGATGTTTTTTTAATCTGTTTGAGTTAAATGCACTGTATCAGTATCGATAAATAAATAAAGTCACCGAAGCGTTCGCTTCATTTTCCAATAGTCAGCATCAGAGCAAACCACTTACGGAACTGGCACTTTTCCCCAAAGCAATATCTAAAACTACTTACGGAACTGGCACTTTTCCCCAAAGCAATATCTAAAACCACTTACGGAACTGGCACTTTTCCCCAAAGCAATATCTAAAACCACTTACGGAACTGGCACTTTTCACCAAACCAATATCTAGCGCACTTTTTAACCCCGAGATCACATCGTCCATCTTCATCACAGCTTCCTGAAAGGCATTTGCACTGAACATCCGGAGATATTAGCTTAGGATCTGCAATATGTCCGCATGGACTGGTGGAATTAATTTGATGAACATGATTATGTGAGAATATTATAGTTCTTAAAATAAACAAATGAGACCACAACGAACAAAAATTAGCAGATCGGTTCTTTCCAAAAGGTATTAAAACGTATTACTAGTTTTGTAATATACGCCCCATAACCCCGAGCAGTGCAGAAGGCCTGTATAAAAAAATGTCGTTACAGCTCATGATAAATCAATCAAAGATATCCAATCGTAGAATTGGCGTTGAAATTATTTTCCCCCTAAAGCGGCACTAAGACTTGGGCACTGGAGTGCCTCCAGATTGCAAATGAATTGTATTAATTTCCGTTGCTTCAATTAATACCAAGGTATATAAACTTAATTTTTTAATACAAGTACTTTTAGTTTTTCTTGTGTGCCGTACTTATTTATTTTGTTCCGTATTTGGCCCGCGGAGCTTTGTTTTAGGGTGTTGTAGTATATGGTCTTTTATGGCACTGTCGTGAATTGAATTTGACTTAAAAGCAATCATTTTATTTGTAAGTTTTCGTTTACACGTGTGCATTGAAATATTATCATAGATCAAGCAGTAGAAAGACCGACCATCAATATTAATTGACGGGAACAATTGAGCAGCAACTCGCTAATTCATAGATAACAAATAAATCTTTTTTTTTCCGGCTTACCTTTTGCCATGCACATAAATTGAAGAGGCTCATCGCATGGGCGTGCCGTGAAAAGCTCCTCTGATTGGAAGGAGGCACACTCATCGATGAAGGAATCGGTCGCTGTAAAGAAGCTGGGTACCTGCGTGTCAAGATCGATCCACAGCAAATGGTCCATGCCGACTGACCGATAGGCATCCAGCCATATGCTGCCTGTGACTGAAAAGTTTGTGTGCTAGATAGAAGCAGGTCTTTACCAAAAAGCTCTTGTTTACAGGCATTTGTTGGAAAGTAATCTCTAATGTTTAAAAAAATAACTAATGATACCATACAAATAAAATTTATGTCGCATGCACCAGTGATTACAAAAAAATTGAAATCCCTGCCTAAGGTGTGTGAGCTTATACCAATAGTTATAATGTATGGATACAGTTCTTAGGGCTGCTATTGAAGAACATTTCTGCCATAAGCTTGTCAGCTAGCTGTTAACGGTTCCAAAGAATAAACTTATTTGTATGAGCAGTTAATTGTAATAGGTGCATGCTGTGAAAAAAAAAAAAAAAACTTTTGAATGCTTCTGTGTCCGTGAACACATCGGAGAGAAAAGTTCTCCTGAAAATGCTCGGACTAACTTAGGATGAATATGGCAGGAGAATATGAACCATCCATGAATTACAAAGTCGGTATGAGGATCCAACGCTAGTAGCAGAAATGTAATAAAGGACAGGCTACGCTGGGCGGGACACTTAGAAAGAATACCAAATGACAGCAAAGCCCTAGAGGAAAAAGGCTCAAAAGCCGATTTAGGCTTAGATCGATGGATGTTGTGGGGGAAAGATTTACAGCAGCTGGGAATAAAAGCATTGAAAAGAAACGCATCAGTTAGGTCTGAGAGGAAGGATGTGGTAAGGAATACCAGGGCCCTAGATGGGCTGTAGCGCCACAAGGATGGATTGATGTTCTGTGAAATATTCTTATCTTCCCACCCAATGAATAAATGGAAGATTTAGTTAGATTTACCCTTCGTTTTTCTTTTAAAGGGAGACAAGTTTTCAGCTTTCTTGAACGTTATTTGTAAAATTTAATAAAAATAGTTTCAGTCATATGTACCATAGAAACCACATCGTTGGTTTATCGTGAACACAACAGCGTTGGAGCGTCCTCAATACCACATGATTGTAGTTTCATGAACACCAGCATGGTTGTAGTATCACCAATGCCACATCACTGGAGTACCATGCACAATTTAACAACATATTTTAAAAGAAACTGCGCTTTCAACACGAATATCATAGTTTCGTGCATTTTCTAAGACATAACATTACTAACATATGAAATGTACACATTACCATTTAATGTGTTTCCAACCTCAGAGGCCACACTGACGTCTCTGAAGGCAGCTAGTACCATACCGTTGGTAAAGCAGTAATTCTAGAGAAATATGAAATAAATGATTATATAATTTTCTTTCAAATGCATCAGTTTCTGTATGAAAATTTATTTTAAAAAAAAAAAGAAATGTCTTCTGTTCTACACTAACCATCATTCAATGTAATAACCATATGGATAGATATCTATTTTTTTTTTAAAGTTATTTAATGATGTATTCATTGGCGTAGGAAGGCGGCAGAGAGGATGTTTCGTCCCCGTTGGCAGCACTTTCTTATTTAATATGGAGTGATGAATTCTCGCCCAAACCACAGAGTCTTTTTTTTTTCTTCATGAACGTGGGGCTGCTGAATTCTTGGCCAGTCCCAGGTGGCACAAACACTAGCTCCGACAAATGGAACGTATCATAAAACCAAGATACCTTTGGGGCCATTCATTCGCCAATGCTTTCCTCCGTTAAAACAATAACCCGACTTGAAGTCGGGGGGTCACAAAGACAGACAGCCCCTGGTCTTACCCGCGCCTCTTGCCACGATGACCTCTGGCTGACCAGCACGTAGCAGACGTCCCCAACGGTGTGACCGATCCCAGGGGGGCATTGCATTGAGCAGTCGTCATTCGCGCGCATGAAAATGAAAACGAAAGATTAAGCCGACCAGATTGGACGACGCAGAGTCGTCTTTAAGCCCAGGTATTGTGCTCCGTGGTCAACACTCACCTAAGGCTCAAGTTTTTTGATGACGTGTGATCAGTAATGGGAAAGATTGTAACAGTTGATGAATGCCGCATAATAAACAGTGAGACGATATGGTTAAAAATTGTATTTTTTTGGAAATTACAAAAAAAAAAGTTAATTAATTGAATTAAATTTTAATCCGTCGCATATTAATGTTTGTCTTTGATTAATGGTTCATTTCATTGTATGCAAAGTTATAAGAGTGTCTTTAAATTGAAGGCAATGATATTTCATATCTTTAAATAGCAAAGAACATAAAATATTGTCCCCCAATGTAAAATGCCATCTATTGGAGTCTTGTGGTTGGCAATATAATTATATTTAATTAAATATAACAAAAACACGCTTCGACTTTATATTATCTATCAGTAAAATGGCCAATCATGGTTTCTAAGATAACACAAGCTAGTTAATGGGGACTTAGGTAATTATGACATCTTATTGTGAACAATGGCATCTTAGTGTAAACAATGACATCTTATTGTAAACAATGATGTATTGTTGTAAATAATGACATAATATTGTAAATAATGTTATCTAATAGATAACAAAATATCATTTAATTGTATCAAATCTTATCTGGTCTTCTCCATATGGCTTCTACATCTGAGGAAAAAATATCGAACCCACACGATACAGACTAGCATCCTTCATTACCTAAGACTCTCAGCAGCAAGCTCTGAACCAGCAGACTGAGGATCATCTTCGTCTCATTAGGCCAGTGGTTCTTAAACTGGTCAGCTATCGTCGCGTCTGTTCAAGTGCAATGAATACGCTGTCCTAATTCTTATTTCTGAGGAACAGACCGACAAAGTTAAACAAAATTCAATAATTCGATCTTTTTTTCTCTGACCTAGAATAAAACCAATCTCTTGTTCAACAATGCAACAGTTCTTTTGGGAAACATTTTTTTTAAAAATTTTTTGTTGGAATTCAAGTTAAGACTTGAATATCACGCCTGGCGTATGCATGACATTTTAATGTGCTCTGCAACCTTTAATATTAAAAAAACAACTTATGAAGACAAAAAAAAAAAAAGAGTAAAACTCGTTTTTATTTCATCTGCCGTTATAGACTATAGACTTAAGTATAGATAATAGAATAAAGATTATATTTTTGAGAAACATTTTTTTTAAAAATTTTTTGTTGGAATTCAAGTTAAGACTTGAAAATCACGCCTGGCGTATGCATAACATTTTAATGTGCACTGAAACCTTTAATATTAAAAAAACAACTTATGAAGACAAAAAAAAAAAAAAGAGTAAAACTCGTTTTTATTTCATCTGCCGTTATAGACTATAGACTTAAGTATAGATAATAGAATAAAGATTATATGAAAATATACTGTTCTTACGTTACAATATATCGCAAATTAAGTAATAAATTTTCAATGAAAATTAATTTTGGCTTAATTTTTTTAAAATAAAATTGTATAAATATTTTAAATACCTTGTCAAACAAATTCAAAATTTATGTAAACACCACCGCGTCAACTCAGCCCAATAACATAATAAAAACACAGTTACTCTTGAAATAAGATTGCCAATTTTGAGTGATAGAATCAAACGTTCATTCAAGGTGCAAATATGTGCTTCTCCTTTTAAAACATGCAGCGCGCATGATGGAAATTATGAATGATTTGTGTCATGTCATTGAAAACGTTTATTTATAAAGCAGCTTATGGCCGCCACGTGTTCATGAACCGTGCCGCTTTTGAGTGCCGATGACAAAACTCTAATCACTGAGAGAAAAAAAATATATCCAATAATGGGCAGAAAATTGAGATAACCTAAATCTTTCTTCATCCACGAATGATGTTTGTGGTTTTTGTAATGTTGCGTTTTGTGTTTTGATGTGGTAAAATATAGATTGTTTCGTTTCTGTTTAAATATGGTTGACTTTGTACCGCTCTTCGAGCCTATAATGATGATGCGTGATTTTTAAAAAAAATAAACTTTATTATTATTATTATTGATGTCTGCTTCACAAGGTGCCGATCAATCAAGAATTGGAAGACCCCACCCCCCCCCCAAAAAAAAACCACACACACATACACATTAACCGTGACGCTAAAATCTCCTTTAGAGCTGTGACACCCAGGCTAGGGACCGATCGAATGGATTTTTTCTGATTTCGGTCGAAACCGAACTCAAACCGAAAGTTAAAAATGACTTTCGGTCGAAATCCAAACTGAAACCAAAAGTTTAACGAGACTTTCGGCCGAAACCGTAACCGAAAGGTTTAGATATTTCGAAACTCGTTGGCGCAAACTTTTTGCCTATGGCAAAAACATATGGACGAAAGTATCGATATTTATAGTCTTTTTTAAAAATAAAAAATGAGATTATCGTGAATTTTAATAGATAAACATCTCATAAACACTTCGGTTTTTACCATTTGAATTATAGTAATTTAGGCGTGGTAAAAATGTATTTTAAAGTAGTATGGTTAGAGAAAGTTTTGACTGAAAGAGGGGAGGAGCTAAATTCATGCGAAATAGACCATTGGGCGTCCTTTGTTTTTATTATATAATTATATCTAGGTAGCGACCAATTCTTCCATCGATGACTGCGCCTCCTAGGTAACATTAACTTTCGAATGGATCGAAACCTTAGACTGTGTATTTTTTAATGAAATGGCCCATTAAAATGTCCAAGATATAAGCCTTGAAGGAACTCTTTTTTCTTCTAAACCAGCAAAAGAGTGAAACAAATTAAGGTTAAACCTGCAACAAAACAACGAATGTATCGACAGGAAGCCTTCGTCAGCGAACAAACAACAGAAAAAAACAGATTTTTTAAATAGCCCTTAGCTGAGCAGAAGTTTCCGAGAGGGAATCAAAAGGATTCTCGGTAAATTTGTAGAGACCATCTTGGTTGCCAGGACCCGCGAAATTATGTCCTAAATGTATCCCTAAACCTAACCTGAAACCTAAATATATCCCTAAACGTAACATGAACCCTAAACTTATCCCTAACCTGGGTTTTGACCCTATCGGAACCAGGGTTTTGACCCTATCGGAACCAGGGTAAAAAAAATCAAACAGCGTCCTGGTGCTATTCCTCCAAATTAGCCTAATTCTTTGGCTTCCCTCTCAGATAATACTTCTTAGGTAAGTGCTTTTTTATGTTAAATTTTCTGTTTTTCTGTTGGTGTTGTTTTTTTTTAGATGACGAAAGCTTCCTGCCGACACGTTCGTTGTTTTGTTGCGTTCCTTTTTTTTTCCAGGCTTAACCTTACTTTGTCTTACTCATTTACTATTTTGCTAACCTGATTGCAGTTCCTCCCCTTATACCCTTCGGCTAAACCATACATTTTCGTTGAAACACATGATCATATTATTCGTCTTCATCTTAAGGGCCACGATCAATGTATTGGTCAACATTTGACAACTTCGTTCATCTGCAATTATTATTTATCGGCTAATTATGTATTTGACGCAGATTGAACAAAAAGTAGAACGAATGCTGAGCTACATTTACTATGATAAAACGGTGTGACTTCTGCATAATTGTTACGCGAAACAGTGATACATGTACACTCATGAGTAGGCTTATGATTGAAATTAAAGACTATTTCATGCCTAATTATACACAATTTAATAAATTAATATTTTTTAAAAATGTTTTAAAGTTTTCGTTATTTCCTTTCTATAAATTTGTGTCCATAACTAATTTTGTGGAATATTTTTATTTCGTCAATGACAATGAGTATTAGCATTATAATGATGCATGTTATTACATAAATGAATTGATAAGACTAAGTTTACCTAAGTCACATTTTATTTTAAAGAAATTTAAAACAAAAGTAACAAAGGAAATGTCACATTTCTTAGGATTTTTTTTTGTCACAATATTATTCCCCTTCGCCTATGTCAACATTAATAAGCATGATATGATAAATCAAAATGAATGTAACAAAGGAATGAAAGGAATGAAATGAATGAAATGAATGAAATGAATGAAATGAATGAAATGAATGAAATGAATGAAATGAATGAAATGAATGAAATGAATGAAATGAATGAAATGAAATTAATGAAATTAATGAAATTAATGAAATTAATGAAATTAATGAAACTATTTTCCCCAAATTTTATTTTTAAATAAACATTGAAAAGTTAGGTCATCATACAGCTGTTAGCTGTCTTTGCAGAGGATTAGTTATATATCATACAATGACAGCAAGACGTCGAGCAATGATGAGTAACAGTCTGAATTCTGGTAGACGACCGAAAACCTTAATCACTTTCGACCGAAACCGAAAATAAACCTAACGTGTACTTCTCTGTTTGAGCAGAAATCAAAACTACGTCAAAAATGATCAAATGGTAACTTTCAGCGTCTAAACCGAAACGGAATTTGGGTCGGCCTCTAGGTCAGGTGATAACTATAGGTAATGAGTCAATCCTAACTATTTTTATGGAGCATCAACCATTCCCAATTTGAAAATAAGTATTTTACAAAATTTGTTTTTAAAAATTATTCAAACATATTCCTTTGCCAAAACTTTCTACTCCGCCAAAACCTACTACTCCGCCAAAACGTACTACTCCGTCAAAACCTACTACTCCGCCAATACCTACTACTCCGCCAAAACCTACTACTCCGCCAAAACCTACTACTCTGCCAAAACCTACTACTCCGCCAAAAATTACTACTCCGCCAAAACCTACTACTCCGCCAAAACCTACTACTCCGCCAAAACCTACTACTCCGCCAAAACCTACTACTACGCCAAAACCTACTACTCCGCCAAAACTACTACTCCGCCAAAACCTACTACTCCGCCAAAACCTACTACTCCGCCAAAACCTACTACTGCGCCAAAGCCTACTACTCCTCCAAACATATTACTCCGAAAATAACTTTTCTTTAAAGACTGTCATATCAAAAGCATGTTTCTGAACTAACCGGCCGAAAAGATTATGCAAAAAATGCCGAAAAATCGACATGATATCTTGAAATAGATGTACGGCCCCCAAGTACTCAAGATCATCTTTTCTTCCGGGATGCATTAAAAATACCTTTTGTTAATGAAAATTGTACCTTAGCTCAACTGGCTTAGGTTTTTGTTCAGACACGAAAAGAACTGATACCGTCAAAACTTATATCATCCGTCCGTCACAATTTGACCGTGGTGTAGACTTCACAGGACGAAATCACAAGCCCTAGGATTTTATTCTTCTTAATTTTTTTTTAGGATAAACAGGTACCCTAGACAGCAAATTGCTTTTATCCGTGCACCTTAATAATCCGAGGCAACATCCAAGAAATGTGTCTTCTCTTAGATGAGTTGCCGTCCAAGGTTAACGAGTCGCGTCCTTCGGGGTGATGGGGATGTTTTTGTTCGACTTTGCTTACTTCGCATTGAAGTCCAAACCACCAGCCTTTTGCGTTGACTCAGTACGGACCACTTGGCCCTCCAGCATCCACGGGACGATGACAAAGGGTATGTCAATGCTTCCATTGCATGCAGATCTCGTCAGGATTCCATTTAAATATTTAGACCAGGCACTATTCCTGTAAGCAAATAGTGTTTAGACAAGGGTGCTACTTCAGTAAGCAACTATTGTTTATAGTTGAGGGGAATTATGTTGGGTTGTATATTGTTTTTGTGGACAGGCACATTTAAAGAAAAAGCTAAGAGCAAGATACCAATTTGATTCTCCAATTATTCCCACTTGAACGAGACCATCGACGTTGTAGACAGCAAAGGACTGACCTGAAGTGTAATAAACCAGATGTTGCCACGTCTCCCATTTTTAACAAAACTATGGTCACCTTTGTCGTTGTCTTCAAAAAGACGTCAATCTAAGGGCAACTGGGGGAAGCTGACCCCTGCCCAGCTATCCTTGCAGCTCTCCTTACAGACAATGTTGTCGGCACCAGTCTTTCTAATAACCTCGTAACTAAGTACAGACTTTGGAAAGTGTCCATAATATTTAAACTGCGTCTACTGCAATTCAATAAATGTTTGTGCAAGGCACGGCCTCATGGGCCATCGTCGCACCCACAGACTGCATCTTCCCCAGAAACCCCAGATGAGTACAATAGTATAATCTTCGTTGAATCAAAAGATGAACGCCTTATTTTATACTTTTTTGTAAAGGATACACATTTTTTGTGGACGTATTTGGTTATAAATTCTGTAAAGCTGCAACAATTTTCACTCAATAAATTGTACTTTAAAAAACGGGACACGGTAAACGTGAAATTAAAACACACAAAAACAACATAGAATGTAATATTTTAAAAAAAACACTTCTAGTTCATAAGTTAAATAGTTTTTTTTTTTAAAAAGAATGAGTTTAAAAAAATATATTTATATTAGGAAGTTATTTTATGGGTTTTTTTTTTTTTTTTTTTTTTTTTTTTTTTTTTTTTTTTTTTTTTTTTTTTTTTTTTTTTTTTTTTNTTTTTTTTTTTTTTGTTGTTGTTATTTTTAATGCCAGTTTTTAAGACAATGGAAACGTACGAAAAAGTTATGAAAATGTAATGAAAAAGTTATGATAAGTATCGAAAGAGTAACGAAAAAAGTAATGAATAGTAATGAAAAAGTAATGAAAAAGTTATGAAAGAGTAATGAAAAAGTAATGAAAAAGTAATGAAAGTAATGAAGACGTAATGAAAAAGTAATGTAAAAGTAAGGAAAAAGTAATGAAAAAATGAAAAAAATATTGAAAAAGCAGATATATCCTCATAACATTTTTTTTAATTCAACATAATGCTCGGATTGTGCTCAACAACTAGCAGATTAAAATCCTATGACACATTTCCAACATAGTTAATAAATATAACAACAAATACACTGATTACCAGTAGTTGTCCACACCCAACCAAAGTCCGATATTTGTACGCACGCACAAACACACTCGCACGCACACACGCACACACACTCACACACATACACATACACACAAAACATCTTCAGCTCGATTCAATGAAACTAGTAATAATTCCCGTCGTTATTCGTGTACTCCGTTTCCATGTATGCCCCAAAATAGATTTGTGAAAAAGCAACTTTAACACACAAACAACAGGATGATGTAAAGAGTGATGTTCACAAAGATTTCACAAACGCTTGTATTTGGGGGGGGGGGGTTGGTTTTTTTAATTTATAAAAAAATGCATAACAAAGTTGTTTTAAATTCGCATTTTAACGTTCTCTTAATTAGTGGTCTGTTCTGGACTTGAATCAGTTTTCAGCGGGTTAGGAAAAAAAACAACCCAGTGTGTTAAAATCTAAATCTGAGTCATTTTATCCCAAGAAAGCTCCGAAGAGCATCATGTGTTGGGAACCACTGATCCTTGGTCAGTTTGTTCAGCCAGGCTGCTGGGGATATAGTAACCACGGGTTCCATCAATTACACCCTAGACTTTTCCCCCTTCGAGCAGAACGGCAGATTCATTGGCTTGGCAGGAATTCATTGATACTTGTTTAATTCGGCCAGCCAAGTTTGGAGTGGATACAATAAAGAACATTCCATGTAAAGTATTTGAAAAAGTGAGGATTGAATAAAAACACATTGGATAATCGCGACTCTACGGCGAATTTGCATTTAACCGGAAATTAGTAACGACGTGAAGGATGCGAAAAAGAAGATGCTGTTCTCTGAGTCATCTTAGATTTAAAAGGTGATTAATGTACAATTTGTAATTTTAAGCTGAAAATTTCAAGAAATTTGGGCATTTTTCAATGGACAAAACATACACTTGTTGTATTCGAATGATTGAAAAAAAAATGTGCCTTATCATGTGTTTAATCTTAATGAGTGGCGGGCGGGGAATGGAGAGGGCGAAACGTTGAAAAAAAGGTGTGGGTGGATGGGGCGCAGCATAAAAAGGGGTGGATGAAGGGGCGCAGCATGAAAAAAGATGGTGAGTAAAGCGGGCGCACCATGAAAAAAGGGTGGGTGGATGGACACAGCATGAAAAAAGGGGTGGGTGGATGGACGCAGTATGAAAAAAGGGGGTGGGTGGAGGGGTGCACCATGAAAAAAGGGTGGGTGGATGGACACAGCATGAAAAAAGGGGTGGGTGGAGGGGTGCACGATGAAAAAAGGGGGAGGGTGGATGGACGCAGTATGAAAAAAGGGGGAGGGTGGAGGGGAGCAGCATGAAAAATAAGGTGGATTCGAGGGGGAGCAGCTTGAAAAAAGGAGGTGGGTGGAGGGGTGCACCATGAAAAAAGGGGGTGGGTGGATGGACGCAGCATGAAAAAAGGGGGTGGGTGGAGGGGTGCACCATGAAAAAAAGGGGTGGGTGGATGGACACAGCATGAAAAAAGGGGTGGGTGGAGGGGTGCACCATGAAAAATGGGGTGGGTGGATGGACGCAGTATGAAAAAAGGGGGTGGGTGGAGGGGTGCACCATGAAAAAAAGGGGTGGGTGGATGGACACAGCATGAAAAAAGGGGTGGGTGGAGGGGTGCACCATGAAAAATGGGGTGGGTGGATGGACGCAGTATGAAAAAAGGGGGTGGGTGGAGGGGTGCACCATGAAAAAAAGGGGTGGGTGGATGGACACAGCATGAAAAAAGGGGTGGGTGGAGGGGTGCACCATGAAAAATGGGGTGGGTGGATGGACGCAGTATGAAAAAAGGGGGTGGGTGGAGGGGTGCACCATGAAAAAAAGGGGTGGGTGGATGGACACAGCATGAAAAAAGGGGTGGGTGGAGGGGTGCACCATGAAAAATGGGGTGGGTGGATGGACGCAGTATGAAAAAAGGGGGTGGGTGGAGGGGTGCACCATGAAAAAAAGGGGTGGGTGGATGGACACAGCATGAAAAAAGGGGTGGGTGGAGGGGTGCACCATGAAAAATGGGGTGGGTGGATGGACGCAGTATGAAAAAAGGGGGTGGGTGGAGGGGTGCACCATGAAAAAAAGGGGTGGGTGGATGGACACAGCATGAAAAAAGGGGTGGGTGGAGGGGTGCACCATGAAAAATGGGGTGGGTGGATGGACGCAGTATGAAAAAAGGGGGTGGGTGGAGGGGTGCACCATGAAAAAAAGGGGTGGGTGGATGGACACAGCATGAAAAAAGGGGTGGGTGGATGGACGCAGTATGAAAAAAGGGGGTGGGTGGAGGGGAGCAGTATGAAAAATAAGGTGGATTCGAGGGGGAGCAGCTTGAAAAAAGGAGGTGGGTGGAGGGGCGCAGCATGAAAAAAGGGGGTGGTTGGAGTGGCGTGGCATGAAAAAAGGGGGTTGGTTTAAGGAGCACAGCATGAAAAAAGGGGGTGGTTAGAGGGGCGCGGCATGAAAAAAAGGGGAGGTTGGAGGGGCGCAGCATCAAAAAAGGGGGTGGTTGGAGTGGCGTGGCATGAAAAAAGGGGGTTGGTTTAAGGAGCACAGCATGAAAAAAGGGGGTGGTTAGAGGGGCGCGGCATGAAAAAAAGAAGAGGTTGGAGGGGCGCAGCAAGAAGACTTGATGTTTGATAATGTCTCACTTTTATAACAAACGTAATCATAAACACTGGTTATTAATTACGTAAATCATTTCTTAGTCTGCCATCAGTTAGTCTACCATCAGTTAGTCTACCATCAGTTAGTCTACCATCAGTTATTCTACTATCAGTTAGAGCACCTTCATTTATTGCATCATCAGTTAGTCTACCTACCTATTAATTAAGTAAATCAGTTTTTAGTCTGTCATCAATTAGTTTACCATCAGTTAGTCTACCATCGTTAGTTTACCATCATTAAGTCAACCATCAGTTAGTGTATCATCAGTAAGTCTACCATCAGTTAGTCTACCATCAGTTATTCTACAATCAGTTTGCCTACCATCAGTTATTCCACCATCCGTTAAAATTACATCATTTAATCTAACATCAATTAGTCATCCATCAGCATTTCTACAATCATTTTGTTCACCATCAGTTAGAATACCATCATTTAATCCACCATCAAATATTCTACCATCACTTATAATACCATCAGAATACCATCAGTCCACCATCAGTTAAGTAACTAATCTGAGCATATCCCCAATGTTTAGTATAAGTCTCGTAAGTGGTTATTCAGCAACTGGGTCTTTTATTTCATCAACCGTCTTAGACAATCTCACAAAAACGACCAGAATAGCGACACAAGATCCAGCCGCCAGCAAGGCGAACACAGCAAGGAATATTCCGGATCCAGATTGCTCATCATCCTCCACTGAAATCATTCAACGTGAGAGATACAATTACGAGGGGAAAAAACACTATATATATATATATATATATATATATATATATATATATATATATATTTATTTATTTATTATAATAATAAATTTTATTTTAAAAACCTAGGTCCATAATCTAGTATATTAAAAGACAAATGAAACAATCTATAATAGACCTCATTGAAATACAAAATG
>CAXITT010000103.1:1423836-1434308 GCA_964033795.1 Lymnaea stagnalis | reverse complement strand
CGAACGTTTGTTGCAGACGCTAGAGCAGTATGCCGTGGTCGAGCGTATCGAAAGCTGCCGATAAATCGAGTAAAGACAAAATCGATACCCGGCCCTCATCACAAGACGACAGAAGGTCGTTTACGACGCGCAACAGGGCTGTCTCAGTAGAGTGATGCGCCCTGTATGCTGATTGGAATGGTTCAAACAAGTCAAACCGAGTGAGGTGATCCAGGAGTTGGCGGAGAACGACTTTTTCTAAGATTTTAGAAATAAATGGTAGATTTGAGATGGGGCGGTAATTTTCGATCACATTTGGGTCAAGATTTGATTTCTTTAATAGTGGAGTGACGACCGCCTCTTTAAAAGATGATGGAACAATACCAGTAGCTAAGGACTGATTTATGATATAAGTGATGATGGGGACTATTTCATCCACACATTCATACAAGAGCCCTGCTGGAAGAGGGTCAAGCGAACATGACTTTCTTGGGGTATCAGCGAGGATTTATATTTATATAGCATCATTCAGTCTTATTGAGACGATGGAGTAACTATCATATAGTCCTACACTTCGACGAGTGGCTCACTAGGCCAATCCTAGAATGACAATCTCGATTGCAATTATTGGAGGAGATTATTGATTCCTGGTAAGATCTTGACTTCCATATTGTTATTTTTGTTGCAAGGACCTCGTTTCGCGTATCTTCTGCCCTTTTTTTACTCCTTCATGCATTGGTGTTCGCCATCTGGAACGTTTTTTTGGCAATAAGTTCCTATATATATATATATATATATATATTAGGGCGGCCCAAAAAACTCAACTTTCATCTACAGAGCAAGACACCCTCTACCTTTTTTCCTTATAGCAAACCTTTAATTAGGGCAGAGTTTCAGCCTCATGTGCCAACTGCAAGGTGATGCTCAACGACCATGGATTTTCAAAATTTCATCGAAAATTGCCGAACTTTCATGCAATTTACATTTTGCATATTTACTTACTGTATCATGTTCTTTGTGTTATATTTTACTTACTTAGGTTTGGCTGTTTAACTATTATATGTCATAACTTCCTGTTTAGTGTTACTGTCACACAGCTAAGTTGAGTTAAGGGAGTTAAGTGGGGTGAGAATTATGACTTATAATTTATAGAGTATGGAAATTGGTAAGACGAACCAATCAGAAAAAGAATGGAAGAATAGTACAATGGAAGATGGAATCGTGGCGGTTGTTTTAAGCCCATGCTATTAATATATTACTTATGTGGCGATGAGTAGATACCGACCAAAATTAGCAAATCAGGTAAACAGCAAGACAAGATAACTCAAGTAAAGAAATTCTCTCGAGACCAATTGTTCAATCCAAGTGTAATAAGTGCCTTTGACCGTAATAAAACATCTGATCGTGAAGCTGTTCGACTACTTATTCCTATTGCTGGAGCCCTTGGTCATGATCCAAATGCACTTCCTATTTCACGTAGCACTATTCAACGAGCGCGGTCAAGTGTTAGGCATGACATTTCTAAAGCAATGAAAAATAATTTTGAGCCGACTTGCCCATTAGTAATCCATTGGGATGGAAAGATACTTCCAGCAATATTTGGGGAAGGCTCAGTTGACAGGCTACCAGTTTTAGTTTCAGGTGATGGGATGGACAAACTGTAAGGTGGGCCAAAGGTGAGCTCCTGAACTGGTGAGAGTGAAGCAAATGCTGTTCACAAATTGTTGGTGGAGTGGCAGCTGGTTGAGAAGGTTCAGACTGTGTTCTTTGACACAACCTCAGTAAATACTGAAATAATAAATGGAGTATGTGTTGGCCTTGAAAACAGGTTAGGTCGTGAACTTCATTGGTTAGCCTGTCGTCATCAATTAATGGAGATCATCTTGTCAAAGGTTTTCACCATCTGCTGTGGACTTTCAAAATCCCCAGAAATCCCGCTTTTTAAACGATTCAAAGGCTGTTGGAGTGTCATCACCAGGCAGAATTTTTTAGAAATCCAGGTGACACCTGAAGCTTCCAGTTTATCAGATGCAACCATTGCAGTCCTGACCAAAGAGCACCTAAAGGAACAAGTCAGAGATGATTACATGGAGCTTATTGAGTTGACTATGATTGTTTTGGGACATCCACCGAGAATAATCCACTGGAGGGCTCCAAGGCCAGTACATCGTGCTCGCTGGATGGCAAAATTAATTTATGCCATGAAAATATATCTCTTCCGCAACAAAACAGATGTATTCAAGCTTACAAAGCAAGAAGAAGCCCAAGTTGAGCGCTTTGTTAAGTTTGGTGCACTAATTTGCACCAAGCATTGGGTAACTGAAGCTCCATCCAGTAATTTACAGCTGTGGACTGATCTCAGCAGTTACCAGATCATCGATCCTGACATCAGTACAGATGCAAGAAAGGGCCCAGAAAATCATCTCTGGTATCTTTCAGACGAGCTTGTTGGATTAGCCCTGTTCTCAGATCATGTGACAGCAGCTGCAAAGATGGGAATTGTACAGGGAATGACCCGTGAGGCTGGCGAATGAAAATTGCGTGGAGATTGATCACTTCTAATGAAACCAGATGCATGTTTAGGTGACTTTGCAACTACCAGAACGGGGAACCTTCTTTGTTGTCATAACATTGACAGCACCTTTCTTGATTTGCCACCACAAGAGTGGCCTGCAAGTGAACATTGACAGCGCCTTTCTTGATTTGCCACCACAAGAGTGGCCTGCAAGTGAACATTGACAGCGCCTTTCTTGATTTGCTACCACAAGAGTGGCCTGCAAGTAAACATTGACAGTGCCTTTCTTGTTTTGCCACCACAAGAGTGGCCTGCAGGTGAACAGTATCGCTATGGCCAGACACGATTCAAGTCATGACGTGTTGTGATCGAAATTGCAGAGCAAGCGGTGAAGCTTTTTGTAGAATACAACACACTGCTTACTAACGAAGAAGAAGAAAAACAACTCTCATTGCAAGTAGTGGAAGCAAACAGCAAGGCTGTTCCAATACAAATCGCCAAAAAGTCTGCTGTTCAGGCCTTAATGTCAGAATGCTAATAACATTGACTGATAATGTTCGCTTTTGTGACTTGAATTTGAGTTGGTTAAATTTTCAATTTTTTTGATGGAACAGCACAATATGACCATTTAATTGCGACAAATGCCAATAACCATATGCTTAAGCTTAGTGGTTAATTTGCAAAAGAGTGTTGAACTGTCGATAATAAAAAAGCTATTGTTGGTTGTAATTTTAAAACATTGAACATATGCGTATTGCTTCATTTTGCTCGAATTTCATAAAATTTGGATATTATATTGCTCTTGAGCACCGTCTTTAGTTAGAATTTGAAGCTAAAACTTTACCATAACATTACTATTAGCAGATGTAAAAACTTGGGAGGGTGTCTTGCTCCATAGCACACATTTCATCCATTTGTTCTGAAAAAATTCCTTAATTATTTAACTAAGAAATAAGTTTATCAAATTTGTAATCAGTTTAAACTCTATAATACTTTAACCCACCATTGCTGCATAAAACCACGCACCTTGTTTCACTATTTCAAAACATAATACCACAAACCTTGTTCCACTATTTCAAAACATAATACCACACACCTTGTTTCAGTATTCCCTAGCGTATTACCACATACCTTGCTCCACTTTTTCCTAACAGAATACCACAAACCTTGTTTCACTATTTCCTAACATAATACCACATACATTGTTTCACTAATTCCTAACATAATACAAAACCTTGTTTCACTATTTCCTAACACAATACCTCACACTTTGTTTCACTATTTCGTAACATAATATCACAGACATTGTTTCACTATTTCCTAACATAGTAACTCACACTATGTTTCACTGTTTCTTAATATAATACCGCACACCTTGTTTCACAATTTTCAAAAATAATACCTCCTACCAGTTTTCTATTTCCTAACATAAAACAACACATTTTCACTATATTTTAACATTTTTTTCTATAGTTCCTAACATAATATCACAGACATTGTTTCACTATTTCCTAGCATAATACCTCACACCTTGTTTGACCATTTCCTAGCATAATACTGCTCAACTTGTTTCACTATTTCCTAACTTAATACACACCAGGTTTTACTATTTCCTTACATAATGCTGCACAATATGTCTCACTATTTCCTAACATAAAACTCCCCAAATTGTTTCACTATTTCCTAGCATAATACCACACACCTTGTTCCAATTTCTCCTTGCAAAATGCACCTTCATAATTTGGCAGGCATCCATCGGTACACTTTCCCTCTGGACCACAGACTTTGCCAGCACAGTGTGGACTGCAAGCTGAAACAATAGATAAATGAATTCGAATATATAGACCTTTATCTCCACGTTTCAGGGGTTGTTAGTTTGTTACACAAATAGCTCGCGAAAACCAATGCAATAAAAAGTATTAACTTCGTTAAGGAAGGTCTCATATCACCTTTCTGTTAATAGAAATAACACTTCAACAGTGACAGACATGCAGGTCAGTCGATTGAGACTGCGTGCGTAAGTGCGGTAGCGTTGCTTGGGAGTGCGAACCGGATGACACCATCTCAAGGGATGACACCAAATGGAAAAATTGCATCTTTACAGAGCACACAATTATGGGTCTAACCAAATTACATAAGAGTATAACCCATCACACGTAAATTTTCCTCCATGTAACCAATCCAAATGCATGCTTTATTAAAAGTTCAAGTTTGATGATTCAGAAATGAACTGACCGATAGTAAAGTCAGAAAAACACCAGTTTTGACCATGATTCAACGCCGATTGAAGTTTTCGGTAACTTTTGTAAGTAACAGGAAGCTAAACTTATCTAAGTTCTGAGAAGTAGAGTATTCCATTAAAACCAAATACGATGTGGTCGGTTGATTCTAATCACGTTAGTCGAATCAGTAAATATGAAAAAAAAAAACATTGTTATACTGTGGACTTATTTTAACAAGAAGAAATTCATCTTGGAAGTCGGTAAGTGGGGCACGGCTGACACCATGAGTTTCCCCGCATAGGGAGACACCTGCCTTAGGCTACGCCGCTGCGTAGGAGCAGTTCTACTTAAAATACTTTATTATCAAGAAGGCTAACGTCGTGTCTGGTAGGCATACGAGAAGCCAAGTGGTCCAATGAATTTTTTGATCTTGAAATCGTTCGTTAGTATTGCCCTACCATGACGCCGTATGTCTCAGAACTTTAGATCGCTTGTGCTCAGTTAAGTTTATGCACGCTTCTGAGGGCATCTCCGGCTAGCTAAGACCAAGCGTGTCAGACTAAATGAGAGTACATTTGATCCTTATGACCTCTAACAAGTACATTTGATCCTTAAGACCTCTAACAAGTAAATTTTATCCCTCCGATCTCTAACGATTACATTTGATCCATATGTTCTCTAAAATTGACCAAAATGATCTTTAACAAGTACATTTGACCCATATGCCCATTAACAAGTACATTTGACCATATGATCTATAATAATTACATTTGACCCATATGATCTCTAACAAGTACATTTGACCCATATGATCTCTAACAAGTACATTTGACCCATATGCCCATTAACAAGTACATTTGACCATATGATCTATAATAATTACATTTGACCCATATGATCTCTAACAAGTACATTTGACCCATATGATCTCTAATAATTAAATTTGAACAATATGATCTCTAACAAGTACATTTGACCCATATGCCCATTAACAGGTACATTTAACCACATGATCTATAATAATTACATTTGACCCATATGATCTCTAACAAGTACATTTGACCCATATGATCTCTAATAATTACATTTGACCCATATGATCTCTAATAATTAGATTTGACCCATATGATCTCTAACAAGTACATTTGACCCATATGATTTCTAACAAGTACATTTGACCCATATGATCTCTAGCAGACCCGTATCCTCCAGCTTAAACCTCATGTCCAGATTCCATGGACCTGCATCATCTGCTGGCATCGATCAATTATTTCGATTGTGCTATTGGGTATCAAATGTTAAGTAAACCTTCCAAGCTGTTGTCTCCTGTCTCGTCAGGGCAAGCATCGCTTGAACACTAACTTGAACACGCTTTTTCCAAACCAAAAATGCCCACATCCTTTAATCAAAGAATTAGATATCGAGGAATTTTACCCATTTTTGGCGTATTTTTTTTTAAAGCGGAGTGGGGGTGGTTAGGGGTACTCTAGCATACGGTATCGGTGGATGGATCTTTGAGTGTTTTGGGGCAGACAGGAGGATTGGTGGGGCAGGTAGAAAATATAATGGGGGGGGGGCAGGTAGGAGAGACAGGTAGGTGACTTGGTGGGGCAGGTAGGAGACTTAATGGGGATAGGTAGTATCGATAATGGGTACAGGTAGTAAAGATAATGGGTACAGGTAGTAGAGATAATGGGGACAGGTAGGAGAGATATTGGGGACAGGTAGGTGAGATAATATGGCAGGCAGGTATGAGAGATTATGTGGCAGGTAGGAGAGATGATAAAGTCAGGTAGGAGAGATGATAAAGGCAGGTATGAGATCTAGGAGAGACGATAAAGGCAGGTAGGAGAGATGATAAAGGCTGGTAGGAAAGATTTTGGATACAGGTAGGAAAGATGATGACCTTTAAGATGAACGTTTAAGAAACTATAACATATTTCATTGTGTCGAGGGGAAAACAGTATAGATTGAGAATACGTGGCTACTTTGTTGTAGAGGTTTACATGTCAAATTTGATTATTTTCGGTCCTAACATTTCTTTTTTTTTAATCAGGCAACCATATATGTCATATTGTCTCCGATTTTTATATAAAGCTTCGGGAGAAGATGAGCGTTGTTGCATTTTGTTAAATATCCCCAAGACTTACTTTGATTGCACATGAAACTAAACCAGCCAGGCTTGCATCCTTCTGTACAGTGTCCTGTGGCACTATCACACATGGATTCCTTGCAGCTGTTCGGGCACTCTGTTGAGGAAATGACATTGTATAATTAAATAAGTTGGAGAGAGGACAATGTATTTTGTAAATACCACCATCTCAATTTACTTCATTTAACCATGGGAAAATTTTTTTGTTGAATCCTTGAAATGAACTTCGCTTTTGTTCCTGGCTGGTTCGCATAACTCTACGGACGGTGCATTGACCAACTTCCCGTCAACCTATCGCGCTGAAACTTTGCACATTAACACGTTGACGATGCCGATACATCCATCAAATTATCAGCCCCAACTCCGAATTTCCGTTTTCCCTGTTTATCAAGGGGAATATGAAGAAGCATGATGACACTGACCACATGAAATGAAATTCCCGGTAACTGCGCTAAATGAGATTCAATTTTTTTTTAAATATTGCAAGTGCGTGTCGTGCATAATATTTTCTTTTGTTGCATCTAAATTTTTTGGTGAAATAAATCTGCAGTGTAAAAGCGTGTGGGTCATTTGAATATGAAGGTAGTTCAGGGGCACGAAGCAAAAAGGGCGTTTGCGAGTCTTGGGGACAATGAGGGGGGGTGGCTTACTAGATTGGATTCTTTTGATAAAGTGGCTATTCGCACCCGGATAACAGAAGTGAGAGGTTGGGATAAACAATCTCTTTCATTTTTTTTTTTAGGTTTGTAATACAAATGAGTTACTAAATTAAAGATAATTGAATGGACTATATTTTTTAAAATTTACCTCTTCACTTTAACTAAAATTAACTATCACAAATGACATCCAAATTGGATTCAGTCAAAATTGACCCGGACAGGCAGCGCCGCCATTCGGACCCGATGATGCATGTGGGACCAACAATGTCTCGGGCACACTCACCAATGGTACAGTTGAGACTATACATGTATCAGGCACACT
Source organism: Lymnaea stagnalis (assembly GCA_964033795.1). NCBI lineage: Eukaryota > Metazoa > Mollusca > Gastropoda > Lymnaeidae > Lymnaea > Lymnaea stagnalis. The sequence continues at coordinate 1,426,459 of CAXITT010000103.1, read as the reverse complement.
CACCAATGGTACAGTTGAGACTATACATGTATCAGGCACACTCACCAATGGTACAGTTGAGACTATACATGTATCAGGCACCCTCACCAATGGTACAGTTGAGACTATACATGTATCAGGCACTCTCACCAATGGTACAGTTTTGTTTATTCCTATATCTGGCACACTCACCAATGGTACAGTTGAGACTATACATGTATCAGGCACTCTCACCAATGGTACAGTTTGGTTTATTCCTATATCTGGCACACTCACCAATGGTACAGTTGAGACTATACATGTATCAGGCACACTTACCTATGGTACAGTTCGGATTATCCATATATCTGGCATACTCACCAATTGTATAGTTGGGATTACCCATGTATCAGGCACACTTACCTATGGTACAGTTCGGATTATCCATATTTCGGGCACACTCACCAATGGTAAAGTTCGGATTATCCATATATCTGGCACACTCACCAATGATATAGTTCGGATTATCCATATATCGGGCACACTCACCAGTGGTACAGCTCGGATTATCCATATTTCGGGCACACTCACCAATGGTACAGCTCGGATTATACATGTATCCGGGTGCACATCCTAGATGGCAGAGGCCGGTGTCTTTGTTACACGAATTATTCAGACAGTGGCTGCAGGGAAGGCTGCAGTTCAAACCCCATCGACCGGGCATGCAGGCTGATGACGAACATGGATATAATGATAAACTGGCAAAAAAATGGAAGAGAAGTTATTTATTTTCTTCATTCAATCTAACACTAGAGCAGCTCTGCCCAAGGAGTCATGTCTATCATAAAGTAAACAATGTTCTAAACTTTTTTTTTAAAATGAAATACGTGAGAATAGCGGCCTACAGATGTAAATACTCCTTATACTTGTGCAGCAATCTCGCGACTTTTAAAATTTAAATTAAATAAAATTATCAAGTTTCTCCATCAAATAAGTCATCAACAATCAAGTTGTTTATTTTAATTGATGCAAAAATGTGGCTCATTACTGTTACGCACTGTCTTCTATCGTGAGAAATGAAGCATCTTATTTTAAGTTGTTGGTTCGTTTTAAACAGTGTCGCCTAACAAAGGACGATACCATAAGGAAATACAATAATAAAGATACTTCTTATATTTGAGGGGCCCACGATCAATTTGTTGATCATTCTGGCTCCTGGTTTAAATTCAGAGTTTGCCTTCTCTTAGATGGGTTGCCATCCAAGGCTAACGAGTCCCATCCACCCGGGGTGCTTGGGATGGCTTTGATGGGGATTGAACTCCGAACCACCGGCTTTTTGGTTTGAGACAGTTTAGACCGCTCGGCCACCCAGCACCAGATACGACACCCAAAAACAGTTGCTAAACAATAAATACGATTTATTTACGTATTTATTATAATTACAAACAAAAGAAATATAATTACAAATCATAAACTTACAGAGTATGTTTTGTACCGGTATACAGTTAGTACAATGTGCCACAAAAATAAGGTACAATAATGAATACGAGTAAACACATATGAGTACACAAAGAATAATACACTTGTCTCGTAAAGTTAAAAATATTTATCAATCCCATCTCGATGAATCTCTGAATCCCCTTTTTATATCTGTGCGTCAGTAGAACCAACGCTTCTAGAATAGTCTTCTACATTGTCTATCTTTCTAGACAATTATTGAATTTTCCCCAAAATTTAATTAGAATATATTCGTTATTTTTAGTTGATATTTCTGGAAAACAGAGGCTAGATGAAAGGAAAAATAGGCCACGCCGAATGCGAATGCCGTCTCATGTGGGGTCAACCAGAGGTCACGGCACGGGGAAGTTGTGTAAACACGTCCTACATAACATCACAAAACATATTATAAAACTAAAGGCGCTTGTCTCCATGGTAACCATGGCGCAAAAACTCTTTTGGTCCAACTTTCGTACAGTACACAGGAGTGGATCGCTGAATTCTCTACAACTTACGCTCAGTACACAGCGGCTGATCGCTGAATCCTCTACAACTTACGCTCAGTACACAGCGGCTGATCGCTGAATCCTCTACAACTTACGCTCAGTACACAGTGGCTGATCGCTGAATCCTCTACAACTTACGCTCAGTACACAGCGGCGGATCGCTGAATCCTCTACAACTTACGCTCAGTACACAGCGGCGGATCGTTGAATCCTCTACAACTTACGCTCAGTACACAGCGGCTGATCGCTGAATCCTCTACAACTTACGCTCAGTACACAGCGGCTGATCGTTGAATCCTCTACAACTGACGCTCAGTACACAGCGGCTGATCGCTGAATCCTCTACAACTTACGCTCAGTACACAAAGGCTGATCGCTGAATCCTCTACAACTTACGCTCAAGACACAGCGGCGGATCGCTGTATCCTCCACAGCCTCTGTGACACAACCCGCTGTCTTGTAGACACGTCCTGTTGTAGCAGTTCGCAGGACATGGGTCGCATTCCAAATTCCAAGTGCCTACCACACATTCTGTTGGCATTAACAAACAAAAAAAGAAGAAAATAATTATTCGTATTGTCTGATAACCAGTTTAGATTAAAAATTCCTTTTATATATAATATATATATATATATATATATATATATATATATATATATATA
>CAXITT010000103.1:1374382-1417740 GCA_964033795.1 Lymnaea stagnalis | reverse complement strand
TGGAATAATACTTACCGAGATTACCTTCAGCGTTGTATACGACATATCTCGTTATCAGACAACTCTGCTGGAATAATACTTACCGAGATTACCTTCAGCGTTGTATATGACATATCTCGTTATCAGATAACTCTGCTGGAATAATACTTACCGAGATTACCTTCAGCGTTGTATATGACATATCTCGTTATCAGACAACTCTGTTGGAATAATACTTACCGAGATTACCTTCAGCGTTGTATACGATATATCTCGTTATCAGACAACTCTGCTGGAATAATACTTACCGAGATTACCTTCTCGGTTGTATACGACATATCTCGTTATCAGACAACTCTGCTGGAATAATACTTACTCAGATTACCTTCAGCGTTGTATACGCCATATCTCGTTATCAGACAACTCTGCTGGAATAATACTTACCGAGATTACCTTCAGCGTTGTATATGACATATCTCGTTATCAGACAACTCTGTTGGAATAATACTTACCGAGATTACCTTCAGCGTTGTATATGACATATCTCGTTAACAGACAACTCTGCTGGAATAATACTTACCGAGATTACCTTCAGCGTTGTATACGACATATCTCGTTATCAGACAACTCTGCTGGAATAATACTTACCGAGATTACCTTCAGCGTTGTATATGACATATCTCGTTAACAGACAACTCTGCTGGAATAATACTTACCGAGATTACCTTCAGCGTTGTATACGACATATCTCGTTATCAGACAACTCTGCTGGAATAATACTTACCGAGATTACCTTCAGCGTTGTATATGACATATCTCGTTATCAGACAACTCTGCTGGAATAATACTTACCGAGATTACCTTCAGCGTTGTATACGACATATCTCGTTATCAGACAACTCTGCTGGAATAATACTTACCGAGATTACCTTCAGCGTTGTATACGACATATCTCGTTATCAGACAACTCTGCTGGAATAATACTTACCGAGATTACCTTCAGCGTTGTATATGACATATCTCGTTATCAGACAACTCTGCAGGAATAATACTTACCGAGTTTACCTTCAGCGTTGTATTTGACATATCTCGTTATCAGACAACTCTGCTGGAATAATACTTACCGAGATTACCTTCAGCGTTGTATATGACATATCTCGTTATCAGACAACTCTGTTGGAATAATACTTACCGAGATTACCTTCAGTGTTGTATATGACATATCTCATTATCAGACAACTCTGCTGGAATAATACTTACCGAGATTACCTTCAGCGTTGTATATGACATATCTCGTTAACAGACAACTCTGCTGGAATAATACTTACCGAGATTACCTTCAGCGTTGTATATGACATATCTCGTTATCAGATAACTCTGCAGGAAATCAAGGGTAAACGTGGGGTTTGTATCTGTTTCCGCTGTAACGGTGCACACGTGATGCTGAGTTGACAGGTTGTCGTCGATGGCCCACCTTGCGGTGTCATGCCTCGGATATGAGCTTTGAAGTGCGACCGTACCAATTGCTAAATTTCTTCCTAAAACAGATAATAAAAGTTGCTGTGGAGCTAACAAGACACATCAATAACATAGGTTGTTGTGGAGCTAACGGGACACATCAATAATATAGGTTGTTGTGGAGCTAACGGGACACATCAATAACAAAGGTTGTTGTGGAAGCTGAAGGGACACATCAATAAAATAGGTTTTTGTGGAGCTTACGGGACACATCAATAATAAAGGTTTTTGTGGAGGTAATGGGACACATCAATAATAAAGGTTTTTGTGTAGCTTACGGGACACATCAATAATAAAGGTTTTTGTGTAGCTTACGGGACACATCAATGAAATAGTTTGTCGTGGAGCCTACGGGACACATCAATAAAATAGGTTGTCGTGGAGCCTACGGGACACATCAATAAAATAGGTTGTCGTGGAGCCTACGGGACACATCAATAAAATAGTTTGTCGTGGAGCCTACGGGACACATCAATTGAATAGGTTGTCGTGGAGCCTACGGGACACATCAATTGAATAGGTTGGCACTAACGCTAGCTACACCCACTGCGCTGCACTTAGTAGTCTTTCTGTTAGAATACACATTATGTAGTTGACATTTATTCTTTTGTTTAGGTTAACAAATTTTTTTTGGGGGGAAGGGGCGGGTACTTTTTTTCCTTTCTCGCTGACGCATTATTTTTTTGTGGTGGGGGGGGGGGGGATGATTTTATTATTTATTTTTATTTTTTGTTACAAAAAAAACAACAACACAATTTGAGAACTTGATCAGATCTAGCTACATCTATTAATTATTGACTATTGAATATCCCACTCACCTCCATTGATGTATAAAGAACAGAGCGTCCTCACGTCTCCGCCTGATATCATCAACTTGTTCATGCTGTGCGATGCGTCACACTGGAGCTCAAACGTGCGCTTATTGAGCGCGGTTATTTGCTCGTTGACACACACGGCGTCAACAGTTGCAGATCCGCTCCATCCATAAACGTTGACACTGATATTGGGCACGTCCACTGAATTTTTAAAAAATTTTAACATATGAAAATGAAGATACATTTAATACTTCGTGAAGATTCGAACTTATAAAAAATTATAAATAGTGAAAATACGACCTTTTATAGATAAAATTATTTATTTAAAAAAAAATGTTTTTCAATGATAAAAAAATAAAAATGGCGGATATTTCAAGGAAATGTAAACAACAGATGTGAATTTATGAAATCATAAAATGCATGCGATGTTTGTACGGTCTGGGCCATTGGGAAACATCACAGTAAATGAGTTATTGCTTATTAAAATAGCTCTAAGCTTGTATCGGATTTAATAAGACAGAAGCACACGGCGGCGTAGATAGAAGTGGGTTGTCTTGGTTTGTTTTTTTAAATCAATCCTCATGATGGAATATATATTGGCCTCAGATACCGAACTGATGCTAATGTATTCAACCCCAAGTGGCTACATGCCAAAATGAAGGTCCTGACATATACCATTCGGGGACCTCCTATATGCAGACGACGGTGCCCTAAACGCTGTATAGAAGCGGATATGCAACGCTGCGTCACAAACTTTTCTAATGTTTGCAAAAACTTCGGGCTCACCATTAACACACAGAAAAGACTGAGGTCCTATACCACCGGGCTCCTTAAAGATCTTATGCTGAGCCCAACTTTCAAAAATATAGCGAAAGACTTTAGTAGGTGGTGATTAGCTTTTCTTATCTCGGCAGCACACTGTCCCAAAGCGCAACCATCTCCGTGGTTAACTCCGTATTGCCAGAGCCAGTGCCACCTATGGAAGATTGACTAAGAACTTATGGACCAGAAGAGGTATCAGCACTCAAACTAAACGGAAAGTATATCAGGCGGCTGTTCCCCCTACGCTTTTCTATGACTGTGAAACGTGGACGGTCTACCAACGCCATGCAAGAATGCTGAACCACTTTCATACATGACCCAGAAAAAATCCTCAACATTAAATGGCCAGACAGAGTCCCAGACACTAAGGTGCTCACACAGGCAGGTCTCCTCAAAATCTTTACCATCTTAAAAAAAGTCCCAGCTTTGCTGTGCGGGACATGTTGTGAGAATGTCAGACGACCGTCTGCCCAAAAGAATTTTCTATGGTGAGCTCGAAACAAGGGAAGTGGTCTGCTGGTGGGAAGAAGAAACCTTTTAAAGACAACCTAAAAGCATCATTCCTCTGCACCTACTGCACAAGTAAATTTCGTTCGGCATCATTAGCCATCTGCGCACCCACAGACAGAACTAGCACATATCTGATGATTAAAGTGGTCATGATCGACTCCCGACTGACGAATAACAACATATATATATATATATATATATACATATATATATATATACATATATATATATATATATGTATATCAAGTTCAATATGAGTTTGTAGCGCAACTGATGATGATGATATTGTTTATTTATTATCATGGCAGTCATAAAGCTATTGGGCGCAGTGCGCAGAAATGTTGCAGTGTAAGAGATGTAGGAGATGTTGTCCAGCTGCTCTATACGATATATATATATACATTAGATATACCACAGCCTTGCTGTCCCCGGTGTGTGAGACGCGTGAATTATTACTCTACCTTTTTACACTGGTTCCCCAGAATCGAATTACAATTTTAAATGTTACTTTGGTCAGCCATGGAAAGGATTACGAAAGGATTTCCGATTAAGCGATGCTCATAACATCCCGTGGGACCGAGACATTATTGGTTTCAAGATGCCCCTATTCCTATTCACAACTGCTGAAGTGACCTTCAATGCTTATTTAATGGTTTTTGACAGTGCAAAAACGGTTATTGTCACTTTATGGAGCTGTTTGATGCTCTCAAAGATTGCCTTAAATAATAACATGAATAAAAATGAAAGTGCAACATACTAAGTGATGAAATAAATGGCATCTTTTGGACAGGGCCCAAGGCCGGGACCTCTCTCCCGTTTTACAAACTTTAAATTTGATTAGGAATAAAACATTTTCATAGAGCTGAAAAATTAAAACAGCAACTTGTAAAATGGAATCTCACACAATTTCCTGGTGTTAGAGCTTGCAGGCTAATTCTAAGGATGTTGATATGTCCCATATAAGTAATAAGTTACATATATGCCAAGACAAATGCCCAGCAGGCAGCTCGCCATTATGCTAACACATACTGGCTCAATCTAAGCTCCAGCATACAATTAGCTGCTGATAAAGGTGATTGCAAAGTCAATGTACGAGAATATAAAGCAAGCAACAGGCCCTCTGATCTCCAAGACTGCGCCCTTAATGTCCAAATCAGGGGAAATTATTACTGATCGAGATAAATAACTTAAGCGGTAGATAGAGCACTAATTGGAAATATACGCAACGATAAACTAAGTCTCAACCACTGCCCTGGACGATATCCCAGACTTGCCGGTCATGGAGGAGCTATATACCCTACCCACAATAGAAGAGCTACGTAGAGCCATCGATTGTCTCGCCAGTGGGAAAGCCCCGGGCAATGATGGTATCCCACAAGAAGCTCTCAGATGTGGAAAAGGAGTACTATTACGGCCCTTGCACGATCTCCTTACTCTGTGCTGGGAACAGGGACAGCTACCACAAGAGTTGAAAGATGCAAACATCGTTACATTGTACAAAAATAAAGGAGACAAGAGTGACTGCAACAACTATCGTGGAATCTCCCTCCTCAGCATAGTTGGAAAGGCTTTCGCCGAGTTGCATTAACACGCCTACAGACCCTAGCATCGCGTGTACTCCCAGAATCGCAATGTGGTTTTCGCGCCATTAGGTCCACCATAGACATGATCTTCTCTCTGCGCCAGCTGCAGGAGAAGTGCAGGGAGAAACATATGCCTTTATACATTGCGTTTGTCGACGTCACTAAGGCTTTTGATCTTGTCAGCAGAAGCCACCTGTTTCAGATCCTCGCCCTACGCGACTGCTTAACATCATCAAGCAGTTCCACGAAAACATGCAGGGCACAGTGTGCTATAACGGTGCCGCCTCAGAAGCGTTTCCAGTGATTAGTGGAGTTAAGCAAGGTTGCTTTTCTCCATCCTACTCCAGTATGCCTTTCAGAACAACAGCGAGGGGATATACATCCACACTAGAGATGACGGCAAATTATTCAACATTGCCCGCCTTAGAGCTAAGACTAAAACAAGAAAGGTCTTGCTGCGAGAGTTCTTGTTTGCGGACGATGCCGCTTTGGTATCTCATACAGCTTACGGCCTGCAGAGCCTCGTATCCAGCCTATCCGCTGCCTGCAAAGAGTTTGGCCTTACAATTAGCCTAAAGAAAACTAACATTATGGCACAGGGCGCTGACTCCCTCCCCACTATCGCCATCGACGACTACGACTTGGATACTGTTGACAGATTCACATATCTGGGATCCAACATATCGAGCACCCTCTCAATGGAGGATGAGATAAGTGGGAGGATAGGGAAGGCCGCAACTGTTATGGCCAGACTGAAGAAAAGAGTATGGTCAAACGCCAAACTAACAACAAGAACTAAGCTGCAGGTGTACCAGGCCTGCGTACTGAGCACACTTCTGTATGGATGCGAGTCATGGACCACATACTCTAAACACGAAAGAAGGCTCAATGGATTCCACCTCAGATGCCTGCGCCACATCCTTGACATTAAATGGCAAGACAAAGTCCCCAACACGGATTTCCTGTCCCAAACAAACATGTGTAGCGTCCCAGCCATGTTAATCCAAAGACGCCTCCGCTGGCTTGGACACGTCAAGCGAATGCAACCTGGTCGCATACCACTAAGGACGTGCTATACAGCGAGCTGGCGACAGGGAAAAGGTCAGTTGGACGGCGTCATCTGAGATACTTAGACATAAGCAAAAGAGACATGAAGTCGGCCAACATCAACATCTCAAACTGGGAGGAGCTGGCAGTGGATCGATCCTCATGGTGGGGCATCGTGAAGGCAGGATCACTACATGCCGAGGATCAAAACAGGGTTGAAACAGCTGCATAAAGAGCGAGGAGGAAGGCCGGTAAATACTGCTCCACCACATACGTGTGTGGAAAATGTAACAGAGACTGCCATTCGAGGATTGGTCTCACCAGCCACACCAAGAGCTGCTAGCAATAAAGATAATCTATCGTCTCCCGCAGACGGAAAGATGCCATACATACATCTTATGGTCCATAATAAGTGATAAGTTACATAACATGTTATGACCCCATAATAAGGGATAGTTACATAATATGTTATGGTCTCATAATAAGTGATAGTGAAATAATATGTTATGGTCACTTGTCCTGACGGAGTCTATCAACTGAATGACAACGTTTAGCACTGGCGTCTCACAATCGATGTCAAATTTAAAGTGCTACCTTGACTATTTATCTACAGGACTGAGACGTGGCATTATTTAACAAGATAAATTATAATATTTAAAGGAGCTGGCTTCAAGCCGCCTGAAGGTAATAGCATTTCAAGATAAGTTCTACAAGGATGTGTCGCTTTTTCATGAGGCTGGGCGCCGTCTTGATAACTAAAGAATGCAAAGGCTACCGAATTTAGTCAAGGATTTTAACGATGCAACTTTTAAAGTTTAACTTTCCCAATGACGTCACAACTGGTGTTCTTTATAGACCAGCATCCTCAAACGATTTATAGTTGTTAAGGATATGTATAGGTCAACCCTCCCCCTTCCAGTAACGAATAATGTGACACCTTACGGACCGAGCTGTTATGTTAGACATGTGTCACTGTAGTCCAGGACAACGCGGGGTCTAACAGCTAGTAGTTATTAAATATTACAAAACATATCTCTGTAAATAAAACAGCAGTTCTGGTGGGAAAACTTATTTCCAAAAGAAAAAAAAGATTTTTAAAAATTCTGGTTGTGCCAATAGTAATAACATTATATAAGATTAGAGGTCCTATCGTTCTAGTGTGGAATAGGAATTTGACTCCAACGCTTTAATAGATTTACTCTTGGACGGGTGGTGGTGGGGAATTTATGAACTGTTTATTCATAGATACTCTCTAGAACTCAACAGATGGAGCATTTTCTAAAGTATAAAGATGTATATTTAAATGTGAAGAAGACACGTTACCATCTTCTTGAACTGTGTACCGCATCCAAGTGAACACGTAGCTCTTTTTCCACGCCACTGTCAGGGACAGGAGACCAGGGTCGCTGTTGCAGGTCGTGTCGTCATTGTCCAGTAGCCCTGGAAGACCTCGGTTTGACTGCTCCGGGTTCGTTGTGATGTTCGCATCAGCCTCGTGCAGTAAATCGCCTGGGTTTAACAAAAAGGTGGCTCACGTTGAATAACTCGACTTTTAGCTCCCAAAATAAACGAACTTACTTGGTTTTTTTTATATTTAAATAAATTTAAAAGATTAATTTTCCGTTTATTGAATGTTTATCCTGTTCGACCCGCAACCTTACATGTGATTTGAGGTTTGGCCCGCCGAATGATTGAGTTTGACACCCCTGGCCTAGGCGCAACGTTTACTAGACATTAACATATTGAATTTTTCCCTTCCTGGAAGAAATCCCACATTATGCGGATCTTAACAATGAGAAAGGGAAAAGAAAGCAATATTAGACAAGGGGTTGGGTGATAGGGAGGTTGGTGGTGGGGAGGTTGAGTGGTGGGGAGGTTGGGTGGTGGGGAGGTTGGTAGGTGTGAGGTTGGTAGGTTGGGTGGTGGGGAGGTTGGTAGGTGTGAGGTTGGTAGGTTGGGTGGTGGGGAGGTTGGTAGGTGTGAGGTTGGTAGGTTGGGTGGTGGGGAGGTTGGTATGTTGGGTGGTGGGGATGTTGGGTGGTGGGGGGTTGGGTGGTGGGAAGGTTTGGTTGAGGGGAGGTTGGGGGGTGGGGATGTTGGGAGGTTTGGCGGTGGGGACGTTGGGAGGTTGGGTGGTGGGGAGGTTGAGGGGTGGGGAGGTTGGGTGGGGGGGGGGGGGGGGGGGGGGGGGGGGGGGGGGGGGGGGGGGGGGGGTGGTGGGGGGGGGGGTGGGTGGTGGGGGTGTTGGGAGGTTTGGCGGTGGGGACGTTGGGAGGTTGGGTGGTGGGGAGGTTGAGTGGTGGGGAGGTTGGGACGACCGACATTGTAATGCAGGGGTTGGCAACTATTCTTTTATGAGGACCGATGAGGATATCACTGTTGTAAGAGGAACATTGTTGTAAAAGAAACATTGTTGTAAGTGGAACAGTGTTGTAAGAGGAACATCGTTGTAAGGGGGAAATTGGTTTATGGGGAAAATTGTAAGAGGAACATTGCTGTAAGAGGAACATTGATTTAAGAGGAACGTTGTTTTAAGGTTTGGGTCTCAAACTCGCAGCCCGCGGGCCATTTGCGGCCCCAAAGACGATATTTTGCGGCCCGCTACATGACAGCAAAGTTAAGTGTTAAAACGGCCGGCGCGTTTCCCCCATTCTCATGTCAACAATGTGACCCTCCGCGACGGCTTCAGTCGGATCTCACCGACTGGTCTAATTCCGATTTGTATTATGTTTGTATATATTTGTATGTTGATTTTAATGGTGAGAACCGTTTTAAAATCAGACTAAACGATTTTTTTTAAATAGCATTTTATGAGACAAACATGGTCAAAGCGCGGTTTTGAGAAAAGTTTTAAAAAGTCAGTTAGTGGGTAAAGCAAAGCTTATAATTGTGTCAATCGTAGCAACCTGATACAGTATCAAAGAATTCCTATTAAACTTGTCGCTAGTTTTTACTAGTGAGTGAAATTCCGAGCCTGTCAGCTTGGTCACTTTTAAAATAGGGTTAGTCAAAGGGGCCTTTTCTACGATAAGAAATCAAAATTTCATTATCCCTACAATAGCGTCTGCATTCGCACCAACAGTTCATAAATATTGCCTGCTCCTGCCTACTGTTAAAACACGTTTTAGCATTTAAATCCTTCATCGAGAAGGATAGGGCACTTGTTCCTGTACTAAGTGACCCCAAATGGCTCATGGACTTGGCTTTTCTTGTTGGCAATATATTTGACCTATATTTACAACTAAGATTTTTTGTCGCACATCCCATAAGGTGGAGGAAGCATTTTTTTTATATTATAAATTACGAACCAGCTTAACAGACAACACTAAATGAGCAGCATTGAAAGCTTAATCGATTTCACCTTTCCCTCTACGGCGCATCTTTTACCAACACTCTATTGCGATTAACTTCAAATTCGTCTAATCTAAATTGTCCTGAACGGTCGATTTGTTTTTTTCACGCCCCTTTCAAAATGGTTTCAGAAAGTGTTTGTCAAACGTTGGTCTGCGGACCAACGCTTGTCCTCGAAGCCTACGCTGGTGGTTTGACACAACGTGAATATTTAATGGTCGAACAAGAGGAAAATGTCAATATTAAATCTTGGCACCAGTCTCTGATGCAATTTCAAAACGTGTCCACAAGTACGCTCAATGTAAAACGTTTGGGAACCGCTGGCATAATGAATGCTTATATACGTTACAAAAATTTTAATTTCTATTCTTTCTAATCACAGCAAATAAAATTAAAATATTAAAGGCTGCAGATATTACTTCCTATCTCTCGTTAATTTTTTATTTAAAAAAAAAATACTTCACTACTGTCACAGATATGAGATAATGAAAACAATGGAGTTAAGTAATGTGAGCATTAGCACTTGTAATGTATAGAGTATTGGTACTTGGTAAAAACTAACCAATCATAGAAGAGCGAAGATGGAGAAGAAATGGTGGCAGTTCTTAAGTCCATAATTCTGTTATAAGATTTGATCGTAGTGATATCTTTATCAAAATGAGAAGTTACCAAGAAGTTTACAGAGGAGCTATATTCCAGGTGTTTTCGGATCCCTATGTTCAGGATGAATATTTGCTAGTATTTCAAATTCAAGTATTAACTATTATTATCACTACTGTGAATGTGTGTTTAGTATATAATAAATTATAATCACTATCACTTGATCCGCAACAACTCTGTTATTATAACTCATAAATAGATTGTGATTGTGAGTGATTGTAGATGTGACAACTACCCGTATGTAGTTCGTTTACATACTGTTCTGACTATCAAGTCCAAACATAACTACGACGTATGTAGTTCATTTTACATACTGTTTTGGCATCCAAGTCCAATCTTAACTACCACATATGTAACTCGTTTTACAAACTGTTCTTACTTCCAAGTCCTAACTTTACTACCCGTATGTAGTTCTTTTTACAAAATGTTCTGACATCTAAGTACAAACTTAACTACCCGTATGTAGTTCGCTTTACATACTGTTCTGACATCCAAGTCCAAACTTAACTACCAAGTATGTAATTTGTTTTACATACTGTTCTGACATACAAGTCCAATTTTAACTATCAAGTATGTAATTCGTTTTACATACTTTTCTGTCATCCAAGTCTAAACTTAACTACCCGTATGTAGTTTGTTTTACGTAATGTTCTGATATCCGAGGCCAAACTTAGCAACCAAGTATTTAGTTCGCTTTACATACTGTTCTGACATCCACGTCCAAACCAGCCACTGGCGCATTTCTTTCCGGGACACTCGCCACTGTGACTGCACGAGTCAACACAGTGACACATGAAGACACAATGGTCTCCAAACCGATCTTCTGGACATGACAAGATTTCTGGGGTTTTAGAAGAATAAAATACATTTAAACACTGTTCTCGTGTTGTTGTTTAGGCATAATATGAGAAATGAATTTCTCTTACATATTTAAGCCTAAATGAAATAGAAGTCAGACAAATATTTGTGTAATTATGTACAAAATATAAATAGATGGGCGTTTTTTGTTGTTGAAAACATTCCCTAGAAATACTATAATACCGGGGTAATCACTCTTCAGAGTCTGCCCTTGTGGGTATCTTGGATTACGCCCCTCTTGTATGTTCTTACCGATCGTCCTGACCCAGGCAGAGAGCCAAGCGAGACATCACGTTCCTCCAACGGGTTTTACAACCCGTCGAGATAGGAACAGACAACTGCAACTTGATCCTTGCCGAAAGGCCGAGAAGCGATCGGATTTTTTTTTTTCTGGGCTTTTTCAACCAACTTATATAAATGAATAATAAGGTGGTTTGTTTTTTGTTTAATTACTTACGATTTATATGTAAACTCCAAACTGAGATGAACATGAAAATAAATGTCGTTGTCGGGATCCGGTTCATAGTTCTCCAAAAAAATTCAGCCAGCTTTAGGAAATAAATGCAAACTGAAACATAATTTTAGGTGTCTAAGTCTCAGAAACTGTAAACTACCCGCATTTCAATATCATCTTTTTTTAAAGTGTAAAATTTATTCAATGGCCACCTCTCGAGGGTTCTAACTTCAATGAGTTGTATTCCTCATATATATAATTTTTTTTGTTAAACTGATTTATTGTGACGAGGAATGCTGAGGTGCAAAAACATCTTTTTTTTTTCTTTTTTTCTAATTTTTTGTTTTTGCTGTTGAGGCCTATGTTATTCCAGCTGCCACATTTGCCTGCATTGAGTTTATTTCATGCCACCCCACGTCATATAAAAAAAATCTCCAATACCATCCTTTGAAAAGCTACCGTACTTGTTCATGTGTAGCTTGTTTTTTTTTTCTACTTAGCTACTTTTTTTTCCTCCCACCATTACTATTTAAATGGGTCAGAATGTTCATGCTAAATGTACTGCAAAGAATCGAGCCAATTTTTCCAGAGTTCCAGTATCCCATTATGTGTGCAGTAATTCATGCTAAAAAAATTATCCCTTGCTTCTTTGAATCCCCCGTTGCTTTCTGTTTAATTTGGACGATAACGCCACCAACCCTTATACAGAGGAAAAAGTGCCACCAGGGGTGGATCACCCCCTCCCCCCACCCTGGACCGCCGCTTCATACGCCACTACATAAAATACCTGTCTATCCCAATAGGCCTAGTAACATTTGTGTTTCTATTCCTATGTCTCTATATTTCTATTTCTCTATATTTCTATTGTTCTATGTCTCTATATTTCTATGGTTCTAGGTCTCTATTTTCTATGGTTCTATCTCCCTATATTTCTATGGTTCTATATTTCTATGGATCTATGTTTTTATAACTGAAATGTTACATTAAGAAATGACATCCCCACAAGACAACTGAAATGTTACATTAAGAAATGGCGTCAGCGGGCGAGTCTAGACTCTAATGCTCCCCCCCCAAATTACCCCTCCCCGGTCAGACGTATCGGGCTGCGGAGCGGCACGTTGGAGATGCCCACTCGCCAGGACGGCCCCCACACGGGTCCGTCACCCAAGTCCCCCGCCTGGACGCCTGGGCACTCGACCAGGACCCCGCCTGGGGGCCACCCCAACGAGGAGGCACCCGGTCGATCCGACACTATGCGTTTAAACAGTGCACTCGATCGACTTTCTCAGGAGTTGGGATGGAACAATTTACGTCCTAATATCTTCCCCCACCCATCCCGGGAAAGCGTCGGACACCCTATAAGAGGGATTCCACAGTGGGCTTCCACAACGCGACTAGTTCACGCTGTAGCTGGGACGAATCGGTTGCCTAGGGGCAGCGTTCTCACGGCTGCATTATTTGAATCCTCGGCCAGAGGTTACCACCCTCGCCTCTGGCCTCATACCCGTCAACGGCAACTTGTAATCATGATCCCTACCCTGGCTCTGCCTAACTTTCCGACTGCGAAATATCACAACCGGCAGCCCTGTGGGAGCTGTTTTATGTACGGCAGGTACCGAGCACATCCTTTGTCTGCCCACGCGGTGCGTGCCCAGTAGTTATGTTTCCAGGCAAACGCCGAGGGGGTCGGTGGCCGACGCTTCCTAATCGGCAAGCCACAGCAGACTTGTCAACAAGAAGCCTGGAACATGTTTTCATAACTCTATGGTTCCATTACTCTATATTTCTATGGTTCTGTAGCTCTATATTTCTATGGTTCTATGTCTCTATATTTCTATGGTTCTATGTCTCTATATTTCTATGGTTCTATGTCTCTATATTTCTATGGTTCTATTACTCTATATTTCTATGGTTCTATTACTCTATATTTCTATGGTTCTATTACTCTATATTTCTATGGTTCTATTACTCTATATTTCTATGGTTCTATTACTCTATATTTCTATGGTTCTGTAGCTCTATATTTCTATGGTTCTATGTCTCTATATTTCTATGGTTCTATGTCTCTATATTTCTATGGTTCTATTACTCTATATTTCTATGGTTCTATGTCTCTATATTTCTATGGTTCTATGTCTCTATATTTCTATGGTTCTATGTCTCTATATTTCTATGGTTCTATTACTCTATATTTCTTTGGTTCTATTACTCTATATTTCTATGGTTCTATTACTCTATATTTCTATGGTTCTATGTCTCTATATCTCTATGGTTCTATTACTCTATATTTCTATGGTTCTATGTCTCTATATTTCTATGGTTCTATGTCTCTATATTTCTATGGTTCTATTACTCTATATTTCTATTGTTCTGTAGCTCTATATTTCTATGGTTCTATGTCTCTATATTTCTATGGTTCTATTACTCTATATTTCTATTGTTCTGTAGCTCTATATTTCTATGGTTCTATTACTCTATATTTCTATGGCTCTGTAGCTCTATATTTCTATGGTTCTAATTCTCTCTGTTTGTATAGTTCGTCTGTATCTACCCTGAAATTGCTAATTAAAGTTCAATCATTACAAGATAAAACACACTTGGGTCAGACTCTTGACCAACATATTTAAAATTTCGCTCTTCAAAAAAACAAGTAATGCTCATTTCATCCTTACAATAGCATTGTTCTACACGGACAGATCCCTAGTTTTGTCCTACAAGCACAGACCCTTGCATTGTACTACAAGTAAAGCCCCTTGAATTGTCCTACAAGTTCAGCTAATTATTCAATAAATCTAACTTTTATCCCCCTACCGCACGCACACACGATTAAGTTTCACTTCATCCGTATTCCCCTGGACGCTGGATCTTACACTATCTAAACAGGTTCCCTTTTAACTTTACCCTTGTTACGCTCTAATTCCCAATAACTGCCAACTAATTCCCAATAACTGCCCACTAATTCCAAATAATTGCCCACTAATTCCCAATAACTCCCCATAACTACCATTCAATTCCAAATAACTAAAGACTAATTCCCAATAAATAAACAATAAATCCCAATAACTTAACACAACTTCCAATAATTACACTTTTATTCCGAATAACTAAACACTAATCCCAATAACTAAACGCTAATTCGCAATAACTACACACTTATTCACAATAAGCTGCACAAAGTAGGGAGAAAACAATAATAGAAAGAAAAAAGAAAAGAAACAAAGGATGTGTCCGCAAAAATTCTTCTTCGGCTTAAACGAAAATAAATACCGTAATAATTTACACATCTGACCTGGTGCCTCACAGGGTGCGAGGAAAAAATAGTTTGACAAACCAAACGGAAAAGTCCTTTCTCGAACTTTGAATGAATTAAATATCTATCTGATAAGCCCGCTACTCAACTACATAATTACGACATGCGGAAGAGAGGATTTAAAAAATATACAACCGTCAAGGCCTTTGTGAAATAATCCTTTATAAATAAAACATTAAACTTGATATTTTCAAACCTAAGTGTCATCCACCCTCAAAACACGTTAAGTAACATCTTACATTGCTTATATTCATGTTCAGATACAACTTTTTCATGGTAGCATGCTGTGGTTGTACGTGCCAAACTGATTCAAACATGTAAGCAATGTCAAGTGCATCGACCGTCACTTAAAATAATGTTCTGTGCGGTGCTCTTTAGTGCGGATTTATTGGGTTTTCAAGCAGTTATGATCGCTTATTTTAAGAGCATGACAAGGTCGACGCGCGGGGGGGGGGGAAAGATCCCCTTAAAAACTCAGTTTTTCGCAAAATTCCTTTATTGGGTTTTCAAGCAGTTATGATCGCTTATTTTAAGAGCATGACAAGGTCGACGCGGGGGGGGGGGAAAGATCCCCTTAAAAACTCAGTTTTTCGCAAAATTCCTGTAAAGGCAAATTGGCTTGCGTTTATGTAAATTTTACGTGATTTATCATTTATTAAGAAGCGGTTATTTAAAATGGTTAACTTCTGGCGAAAATACGTTTCATATTTCCTTCATTGTTCCCTTCAAAAATACATTTTATTTTTGCCAAAAATGACTTTTATTAAGGGAGTTAAGCCATAAAAAAAAAACTTTTAATAGAGTTTAAACTTTATTACCTTTCTTGAATCTTCGACATCAACAAGTATTGTGACAAAACAGGAAACAGTGATTTTGGGGGGTTTCGAGAGTGGGGGTGGGGCATTTCGGCCTACAATTTGAATAAACGTGTTGACTTCGGAAACGAGTCTATGTGCGCAGTTTCAGCTCGACAGGATGACGGAGAAAGTGGGTCTATTATCTTTCCGAAGATCATTGCCTCCACAGAGAAACACACGAACAAAAGTGAAGTTAATGTAAACGATTTATTTAAACAAATCCTAAAAACAAAGTTTTTTTTCCTTATAAATCCTTTAATTTTGTTAATTCATGTACTACATTTTCTTTTGTTTTTGTTTCTCTGAAATAGTTGGTGAAATAAATATGCGATGTAAAAGCGGGTCGGTCGTTAGAATATTTATAAAATTCAGGGGCATAAAAAATGTGCGTTTACGAGCCTGGGGGGGGGGGAAGCACAAGATCTAATAGAGATTCTTATAGCGTGCGTTTTTGTTTTTGTTTTTTGGAAATTGTTGGTGAAAAAAATATGCGATGTAAAAGCGGGTCGGGCGTTAGAATATTTATAAAATTCAGGGGCATAAAAAATGTGCGTTTACGAGCCTGGGGGGGGGGGGAAGCACAAGATCTAATAGAGATTCTTATAGCGTGCGTTACTTGTTTGGATGTTTTGTAAAATTTTCAGCCCCCACCCCCCATTGCTCAATGTTACATTCTATAAAGGATTTATATGAAAAACTGTGTTTCTGGGGGTTGTTCAATTTATTACTCACTCTTTCATTTTTATAGTTGGTTTCTCAGTAATTTTTTCTAATGACATTCTTTCTCTCCCTCTCATTTCCATCTTGTTGGTTTTTCCAACGGCATTGTTTTGGACACACGTGACCTACTCGTTCGGTCGATTGAGTCTTCCTGTAAAGTCGCACTTTAGGACACGGGGTTACAGCTGCAGTACCCTTGGTCAAGGGAGGGGATGGTTGAGTGATGAGTGATGGGAATTTTTTTTAAAAAGGTGATTTTACCAAAAATAAAAAAATAAAAACTTGCTTAGGATAAACATTGGTTCTAACTGTAGGATTTCGGGATGGGATGGGGGAAAAATTTGGGGGCAGGGCGTGTGGACAATTGATCAACGGACGGCGAGAAATCGTTTCATTCTATTTTTTAGTGTTGTTGCCTGTGTATTTTTGTGAGCATTCGTTGTTTACTAAAATAAAGCTTCCTTTCTTGATAAGTTACAGATTCAAATTTTTTCAAACTAGAAAGAAGAAAAATTTTTAAATATTTTTAAAAACTCTCTTTGTTTTCGTACCGATATGTATTTTGTTTTAAAGAGGAGAATGAAAAAAAAAATAGCATGTTCCATTAAATCAAAAATAATTTCTCATTGAATCAATGATTTTTTTTAATTCAACGGGTTTCTTTAAAAAAAAATTTAATTTGGCAATTCTTGTACTTTTGTCAGGTTTTCTTTAATCACGTGACAACTCGTTAATTTTCTAATATTGTCTTTGAAGACCATGTACAAGTCAGTTATTCAATTGTTATTTTTTTAATCAAACAGTTTTATCTTTTTTTTTAATGTATTACTTTAATATTGTTATGTAGTCATTAAAAGCAATTCCGAGAACATACTGTGCCTGCATCTTGTTTAATTCAATGATATCCATTCAATCGCTCATCACCTTTACTGTGCCTGCATCTTGTTTAATTCAATGCTATCTATTCAATCTCTCATCACATTTACTGTGCCTGCATCTTGTTTAATTCAATGCTATCTATTCAATCTCTCATCACATTTACTGTGCCTGCATATTGTTTAATTCAATGCTATCTATTCAATCTCTCATCACATTTACTGTGCCTGCATCTTGTTTAATTCAATGCTATCTATTCAATCTCTCATCACATTTACTGTGCCTGCATCTTGTTTAATTCAATGCTATCTATTCAATCTCTCATCATCTTTACTGTAACTGCATATTGTTTAATTCAATGCTATCCATTCAATCTCTCCTCACATTTACTGTGCCTGCATCTTGTTTAATTCAATGCTATCTATTCAATCTCTCCTCACATTTACTGTGCCTGCATCTTGTTTAATTCAATGCTATCTATTCAATCTCTCATCACCTTTACTGTACCTGCATCTTGTTTAATTCAATGCTATCTATTCAATCTCTCATCACATTTACTGTGCCTGCATCTTGTTTAATTCAATGCTATCTATTCAATCTCTCATCATTTTTACTGTAACTGCATATTGTTTAATTCAATGCTATCCATTCAATCGCTCATCACCTTTACTGTACCTGCATCTTGTTTAATTCAATGCTATCTATTCAATCTCTCATCACCTTTACTGTACCTGCATCTTGTTTAATTCAATGCTATCTATCCAATCTCTCATCATCTTTACTGTACCTGCATATTGTTTAATTCAATGCTATCCATTCAATCGCTCATCACATTTACTGTACATGCATCTTGTTTAATTCAATGCTATCTATTCAATCTCTCATCACCTTTACTGTACCTGCATCTTGTTCAATTCAATGCTATCTATTCAATCTCTCATCACCTTTACTGTACCTGCATCTTGTTTAATTCAATGCTATCTATTCAATCTCTCATCACATTTACTGTGCCTGCATCTTGTTTAATTCAATGCTATCTATTCAATCTCTCATCACCTTTACTGTACCTGCATCTTGTTTAATTCAATGCTATCCATTCAATCTCTCCTCACATTTACTGTGCCTGCATCTTGTTTAATTCAATGCTATCTATTCAATCTCTCATCACATTTACTGTGCCTGCATCTTGTTTAATTCAATGCTATCCATTCAATCTCTCCTCACATTTACTGTGCCTGCATCTTGTTTAATTCAATGCTATCCATTCAATCTCTCATCACATTTACTGTGCCTGCATCTTGTTTAATTCAATGCTATCTATTCAATCTCTCATCATCTTTACTGTACCTGCATCTTGTTTAATTCAATGCTATCTATTCAATCTCTCATCATTTTTACTGTAACTGCATATTGTTTAATTCAATGCTATCTATTCAATCTCTCATCATCTTTACTGTAACTGCATATTGTTTAATTCAATGCTATCTATTCAATCTCTCATCACCTTTACTGTACATGCATATTGTTTAATTCAATGCTATCTATTCAATCTCTCATCACCTTTACTGTACATGCATCTTGTTTAATTCAATGCTATCTATTCAATCTCTCATCACCTTTACTGTGCCTGCATCTTGTTTAATTCAATGCTATCTATTCAATCTCTCATCACCTTTACTGTACCTGCATCTTGTTTAATTCAATGCTATCTATTCAATCTCTCATCACCTTCACTGTGCCTGCATCTTGTTTAATTCAATGCTATCTATTCAATCTCTCATCACCTTTACTGTACCTGCATCTTGTTTAATTCAATGCTATCTATTCAATCTCTCATCACCTTTACTGTGCCTGCATCTTGTTTAATTCAATGCTATCTATTCAATCTCTCATCACCTTTAGTGTACCTGCATCTTGTTTAATTCAATGCTATCCATTCAATCTCTCATCATTTTTACTGTACCTGCATCTTGTTTAATTCAATGCTATCTATTCAATCTCTCATCATTTTTACTGTACATGTATATTGTTTAATTCAATGCTATCTATTCAATCTCTCATCACCTTTACTGTACATGCATCTTGTTTAATTCAATGCTATCTATTCAATCTCTCATCACCTTTACTGTGCCTGCATCTTGTTTAATTCAATGCTATCTATTCAATCTCTCATCACATTTACTGTACCTGCATATTGTTTAATTCAATGCTATCTATTCAATCTCTCATCACCTTTACTGTGCCTGCATATTGTTTAATTCAATGCTATCTATTCAATCTCTCATCACCTTTACTGTACCTGCATATTGTTTAATTCAATGCTATCTATTCAATCTCTCTTCATTTTTACTGTACCTGCATCTTGTTTAATTCAATGCTATCTATTCAATCTCTCATCATTTTTACTGTACATGCATATTGTTTAATTCAATGCTATCTATTCAATCTCTCATCACCTTTACTGTACATGCATCTTGTTTAATTCAATGCTATCTATTCAATCTCTCATCACCTTTACTGTGCCTGCATCTTGTTTAATTCAATGCTATCTATTCAATCTCTCATCACATTTACTGTACCTGCATATTGTTTAATTCAATGCTATCTATTCAATCTCTCATCACCTTTACTGTGCCTGCATATTGTTTAATTCAATGCTATCTATTCAATCTCTCATCACCTTTACTGTACCTGCATCTTGTTTAATTCAATGCTATCTATTCAATCTCTCATCATTTTTACTGTAACTGCATATTGTTTAATTCAATGCTATCCATTCAATCGCTCATCACCTTTACTGTACCTGCATCTTGTTTAATTCAATGCTATCTATTCAATCTCTCATCACCTTTACTGTACCTGCATCTTGTTTAATTCAATGCTATCTATTCAATCTCTCATCATCTTTACTGTACCTGCATCTTGTTTAATTCAATGCTATCTATTCAATCTCTCATCACCTTTACTGTACCTGCATCTTGTTTAATTCAATGCTATCTATTCAATCTCTCATCATCTTTACTGTACCTGCATCTTGTTTAATTCAATGCTATCTATTCAATCTCTCATCACATTTACTGTACATGCATCTTGTTTAATTCAATGCTATCTATTCAATCTCTCATCACATTTACTGTGCCTGCATCTTGTTTAATTCAATGCTATCTATTCAATCTCTCATCACCTTTACTGTACCTGCATCTTGTTTAATTCAATGCTATCTATTCAATCTCTCATCATCTTTACTTTGCCTGCATCAGTTGGTAATAAATTCGTGAACGTGTCGCCTTGTGCGTTTTTTCTAACTTCCCCCTGCCCTTTTTTTCACCTTTAAAATGTAGTTTAAGAATTTCAACATGCCGATCCTTTTTTTTATTTGTTTAAAAGATGATTTTTTTTTAAAAGAATAATCGCTGACTAACATGCTAAGGTATTGTTCTTCTTATTGTCTACTTTTTCATCAAAGAAAAAAAAAAAGGGGGGGGGGATTTTTACCAGGGAGGCGCTTTTCTCGTGAGGAAAGCATCGTGGGGTGGTGTAACGTTGGTTATCTGCTGTAAGGTGTGAGGCGTTGTCCTTGACACAGTCGTGTCCCAGCAGCGTTGTGCTATTGCATGCATTTGAAATGGTAGCTTATGTAACGGTAAACCGTAACCTTGTTTTCGACCGTACCTATTGACCTCATGTCACCCACTCGCATCACAATGTTTTGTTTTGTTGTTGTTGTTTTTCTTTTCAAGGGTGAGAACTCTAAGAAGAGTGGAGGCTCTTCGGCAAAGTAATATTTACGCCCCCCCCCCAATCCCACCTCCTTAAAAAATAAATATTTTTCGTCCAAATTAAACACATAGTGTTGATACAGGGGACTTAATATTTGTTCAACGCACGGGCAGCTGTACTCGTACAGCAGAAAACAAAACTAGCATCTTTGTGTTCAACCTTGGCCTAATACCCAAGTCATCGACACAATAGCATGTAGCTTGCCTTTGGTTAAACATATTTTCATTCTCGTAGCCGTCAATTTTGCAATTGATTTCCTAGTCCGACAAAATCCTTTCCCAGCACGCGTCCTAGGCATGCTGTTTTGGTTTCAATGCAAACCATTGGAGCTTGATCAAGTCTCCATGCAATTTTTCTTTCATTATTCAAATAAATATATAATGTTGTATATACATATTTCAGAAAACTATAAATTTAAAATAATTAAATGCAAGTTTTAACAGTTACAAACCGAGTCACTGTTCAACAGGGTGTGCATAATATTAATAAGAACATGCATAAGAATAAAATAATTATTTTTAAAATTAGTTATAATAATTTATATTTTTGGATAATTATTAGCATCAATTCTATGTGATAATAAATAAATAAAATAAGTTAATCAATTTCCATTAGTGGTTTCTTATTAGTAATTACATTCTTACATAGTTTGCAAAATTAACAGCTGCAATACTCTTACTTGACGTGGCCTCTTATAAAATGGTTATGAAACAACTTAGATGTTTCATGATCACCACGTTTAGCCTACTCCCACTCGAAGTGGGATGTGACTGCAGGAACCTTTCCATCTCTCTATTTAAAAAGACACGATACACAGTGCATCACAATTTTCTTAACATCTGTATACGACTCGGCATCATGCTCGGGGGGTTTTAGACGTAAATTCAGCCCTATGGCCAGCTCTAACAATAAAGACAGAGTAAAACCTGAGGTCTATATAGAGGAGTCTTTCGTTTCAAACAATGGAGGTTATCGTCCACAGTCATAAACGATTGATCCACAGTTTAAGTACCAATATCTACAAACTTAGCAACATATTCTCTCTAAAACTAATCGGAACCTTATGCTGTTGAATCTCGCTAGATTTATTATACACAAACTCAACCGTGATTTATACTCATTCTTGTCTACCAACAACATGAAGAAATTTAATGAACTTAAACCAACAACTAACAAAACTCCATGCAGCCAGAAAAGTGAAAAAATGTATTCCTTTGCAAAGCTCCAGATCTCCCTCCGTCTGATAGTGAACGATCTCTCCTTTCTATGGGTCTCAAATATATTCCTTTGCAAAGCTCCAGATCTCCCTCCGTCTGATAGTGAACGATCTCTCCTTTCTATGGGTCTCAAATATATTCCTTTCCAAAGCTCCAGATCTCCCTCCGTCTGATAGTGAACGATCTCTCCTTTCTATGGGTCTCAAATATATTCCTTTGCAAAGCTCCAGATCTCCCTCCGTCTGATAGTGAACGATCTCTCCTTTCTATGGGTCTCAAATATATTCCTTTGCAAAGCTCCAGATCTCCCTCCGTCTGTTAGTGAACGATCTCTCCTTTCTATGGGTCTCAAATATATTCCTTTGCAAACCTCCAGATCTCCCTCTGTCTGATAGTGAACGATCTCTCCTTTCTATGGGTCTCAAATATATTCCTTTGCAAAGCTCCAGATCTCCCTCTGTCTGATAGTGAACGATCTCTCCTTTCTATGGGTCTCAAATATATTCCTTTGCATAGCTCCAGATCTCCCTCTGTCTGATAGTGAACGATCTCTCCTTTCTATGGGTCTCAAATATATTCCTTTGCATAGCTCCAGATCTCCCTCTGTCTGATAGTGAACGATCTCTCCTTTCTATGGGTCTCAAATATATTCCTTTGCATAGCTCCAGATCTCCCTCTGTCTGATAGTGAACGATCTCTCCTTTCTATGGGTCTCAAATATATTCCTTTGCATAGCTCCAGATCTCCCTCTGTCTGATAGTGAACGATCTCTCCTTTCTATGGGTCTCAAATATATTCCTTTGCATAGCTCCAGATCTCCCTCTGTCTGATAGTGAACGATCTCTCCTTTCTATGGGTCTCAAATATATTCCTTTGCATAGCTCCAGATCTCCCTCTGTCTGATAGTGAACGATCTCTCCTTTCTATGGGTCTCAAATATAACCCTCTTAATTCTTCCATTGACCGCTATCAATTATTAGCTGACTCTCATCACTATTGTTTATCTTTGAGACTACAGTACCACTTTTATGGTAGAGAGAGCACACAACAGCAGGATGAAATGTTCTCATTTCAGAGGCAACGTAAATCCACCTGGACACCACCCTCGGATCAATCCAAAGCTATAGATCTCTACATCGGTAGCACTAACCATGATCTCGACAATCTCTCTCCCTCTCCCTAAACTCCGCCATTCCAAACCTCTGTGAACAAGAATCTCAGGCGCTGTCAACGTAACGACATTGTGATCAAATGTGCTGATAAGTGCGGTGCTGTCGTAGTTTGGGGGCAAAAACTTATACATTAAAGAGACTAATGAACAATTAAATGATACCAGATTTTATGAACCCATCAAGAATAACCCTGTTGTTCACAACCATGAAATTGTGCATCAAACAATCAAACAACTCATTAACGAATCAGCGCCTCCAAAACCGACGTCTTCATTACAGATTCTTAATAGTGAACTTGGCAAACCTTCTTTCTAATAGGTGTCTAAGATTCACAAAGTGGGTAACCCGAGACGACTTAATATTGTCTCGGCCTGCTCTTGCCCCACTTAAAACATTTCAGAATTTCTAGAATTTCTAAACCTTTGTTACCTCTTTACCCACTTACATTAAAGACACCAACCACGCTTTAATAACATTTAATTCCCTAAACATTACGCCTGATACACAACACTTACTGTTTTTACTTGATGTCTGCTCCTTACACACATCAATTCCACATGCAGACGTTCTTAGAGCTCTGAGATTTTTTCTTGAAAATGAGCCACACTCCTCTATCCCTACCAACACTATTATTAGTTTGTCCGAACTGGTACTCACCCACAACTCTTTTGAATTTAATGGCTATTTTTTTTTAACCAATTTAGTGGCGAAGCCAATGGCACAAAAATGGGCCATAGTTATGCTTGCCTATTTTTGGGTCATTTTGAATATATGGTAGAGAAAGCATATTTTACTGGCCGTATCCCTACATTTTATAAAATATATATTGATGAAGGCATTGCCATCTCTACCAT
Source organism: Lymnaea stagnalis (assembly GCA_964033795.1). Lineage (NCBI taxonomy): Eukaryota > Metazoa > Mollusca > Gastropoda > Lymnaeidae > Lymnaea > Lymnaea stagnalis. The sequence continues at coordinate 1,393,357 of CAXITT010000103.1, read as the reverse complement.
GGAAAGTAATGAACTTCAAAAATGAATAGATTTCTTAAACTCATTTCATCCATCCATAAAATTTACTTCCCAAATCTCTGGATGTTCTGTCAACTTCCTTGATATCACCGTAACTTTGAAAGAAAACGGATTGACCACATCTGCCTACTACAAACCAACTGACAGCCATAGTTACCTATTGTACTCATCCTCCCATCCCAAATCCTGCAAAGACTCTATACCTTTCTCTCAACTTCTTAGACTACTGCGTCTTTGCAGACTTGATGGAGACTTTCTAGAAAAAGCTGATAAAATGGATTTCTCTTGCTTCAGGTCATATCCTGAAAATGATCTTGTCTCGGCACTCGGTCGTATCAGCAACGTCACACGAGAAGACGCTTGTAAACGTCACCAAAACAAAAATGAAGATCGAACCAAGCTCATAATAACCTATAACCCTCACAATGTGACAGCCAAGAAAAGTTTCATAAAAAATCGTAACATACTTCTTGCTGACCTCGACACTAACACGGTATTCTCATACCCTTCATTGATTGTCTTCAGACGGGATAAAAATATAGGTTACCTTCTGGTCCACAGTCGCCTTCAAGCTGACCCGTCTTATCCATTACGGCAATAATTTCTTGCTTAAACACACCAGTGAGAGTGAAAATGGAAAACACATTTATTCAGCTTTTCGGAACCATATCGCCACATGGTATGACCAAATACTCTCTTACTAATTTTTCTCAATTTCCCTGTACTTCTTTTTTTCCTTATTCCTTAGATTTTATGCATCTCTAAACATTCTGGAAGCTTGTTCCAGTTCATGATTGTCTTTAGCAGGAATGAGCAGTTCCTGTACTGACTTCTCGCTGATATGAGCCGGAATTGCCTGTCATGGCGTCGTCACTGACACGTTAAATTTGCTAGTGTCATTGTAGAGACAATGTTCTATGACCTGTTACAACATAAGAAATGAAGTCATCAGAGTAAAAAGCCGGATCTACGTACTACTCTTACTAATAATTTAGTTACATTTTGTAACATGAGTTGACCCGTGTCCCACTCCTTCACAATCGGCTGAAGGGTTTATTCTTATCAAACTTAAAGGATGGGTTACCACCGAGTAAAAAAATTATAATGTGACAAGTTAGTGATAATTTGAGGGGGGGGGGTGTCTGGAGATCCTCCCCACACCACCCACCAAAAAACACGTCTCATGCATGACGTAAGCATCCCTTGAAGTAATCACTTTTTCACATCCAAACCCCCTTTCTTACCACACCCCCCCCCAACGCCCCTCCTTCTCAGCGACAAACGGACACACTTCACCTCAGCAGAGATCTGATGCATACAAATGATGACGCTTTATGAATACAGCACAGTATCCTGCTAGGAGGCTTTAGCGACCGGAAATGTTTATCCGTTGTATCTAGGGACGCGGACGCCGTGAACTCGCTTTCCAAAGCAGGTTCTCGGGCTTTTCGTTATGTAAGACACTTCAAGTCATCACCTTACACATATTACGTATTACAGCAATCAATAGTTTCTATAAAAATTAAGATAGGTTTTTTTGTTATAACACCATTATAGTTAGAATTACTGGGGGGGGGGGAGCCTTACTTAAATATATATTCAAAGCCGTTATAAAATAATAAATCTAGGCAATGCCACTAGAAAAAATGTATATTCGCCATAAGTATGAACCTAGCCAATCCCAATGAAAATATATGTACATTTCTGGCAAGGTATAAATCTAGCCAATTTTCTATTTTTTTCTCAACAGCTGATTATTAATCTGAAGTATAAATTAACCAAAAAAACGCACACCAATCATTCCTGCTGATATTTATAAACGTAGCTGACCAAACTCAATACATTCATAATGTCTTTATCAACCATTACACCTTACACGTGAACTACTGTACTCATGTGACCGCCTCGCACACCCTCTCTCCTATAGCAAACCAGACTGATTTTTTTCTCGATCTAGCTGATGCGAGGTGTTATCCGCGCAAAGACTACCAAAAAAAAAAATTTAACTTTTTGTTGTTTTTTTCTTTTGCCCAGTCTCTAAGTTCGGCTGCACTGCCAAGGCTCGGGTCGTCGAACACTACTTGAACTCCTTCCACCTTCTACTCCTCCACCTCTACCCCCATCCTAGGCCCCACATTTTGATTCTACTGGACGCAGATGTCCTTTATCCTGTTCGTGACGTTTTGTAAGCACCTGCTTGCCTACAATGCTAACAGTTCGAACGACCCATAACGTATATTTTCATGACGTCCGGATGGGGGGGTGACGTCCAACACTATAAAAAGACTCCGATGTTGCCATATCAGGCAGACATACAGCACAGTGTATTGGCCAAACAAAGGTAAATATACTACTATTTGTATTGTTAAATCTCTCTTGTTGTTGTTTTTTTTTCTCATACATTTAGTGTTGGGAAGCAGGACGGGAAATACACTAGTTATGTTAAAATCCCAGCGCAAAGCGTCCTTGAACAGAAAACATATCAATTATTTTTAGAGATGAGATCAGATGCTTTCATTTATCCAAAAAATTTAAATTTTGTTTCGATTACAGCAGCACACTTTTTCTTCAGGTTTGGAAAATTTGTCAAGATTTTTTTTTTGTTCTCCAAAAGGCGTTTGGTAAAACAATGTGTTATCAATGTGTTATCAATGTGTTATCAATGTGTTATCAATGTGTTATCAATGTGTTATCAATGTGTTATCAATATGTTATGAATGTATTATCAATGTGTTATCAATGTGTTATCAATGTGTTATCAATGTGTTATCATTGTGTTATCAATGTGTTAACAATGTGTTATCAATGTGTTATCAATGTGTTATCAATGTGTTATCAATGTGTTATCAAAATGTTATCAATGTGTTATCAATGTGTTATCAATGTGTTATCAATGTGTTATCAATGTGTTATCAATGTGTTATCAATGTGTTATCAATGTGATATCAATGTGTTAACAATGTGTTATCAATGTGTTATCAATGTGTTATCAATGTGTTATCAATGTGTTATCAATGTGTTATCAATGTGTTATCAATGTGTAATCAATGTGTTAACAATGTGTTATCAATGTGTTATCAATGTGTTATCAATGTGTTATCAATGTGTTATCAATGTGTTAACAATGTGTTATCAATGTGTTATCAATGTGTTAACAATGTTTTAACAATGTGTTATCAATGTGTTATCAATGTGTTATCAATGTGTTATCAATGTGTTATCAATGTGTTATCAATGTTTTATCAATGTGATATCAATGTGTTAACAATGTGTTATCAATGTGTTATCAATGTGTTATCAATGTGTTATCAATGTGTTAACAATGTGTTATCAATGTGTTATCAATGTGTTATCAATGTGTTATCAATGTGTTATCAATGTGTTATCAATGTGTTATCAATGTGTTATCAATGTGTTATCAATGTGTTATCAATGTGTTATCAATGTGTTATCAATGTGTTATCAATGTGTTATCAATGTGTTAGGGCCTGGAGTGTACGTTGGCATTTTGAACAGAGCCTCGGCATATGTTTATTTTTTTTGTGGATAAAAATTATAATGTCTGTAGCCCACTTGTCATTGGGTTGGTTGTTTTGATCACGTCGTTGTTGACAATATGGGGGGTACTTTTGTTTCCATTATGGCGGATGTGAATCTCTGTTGGTTTATGTCCACACACACACACACACACACACACAAATCCATTTAAGCGATGTTCCCTCGCACATTTTAAACATTTACAACTCCTTGGTTCCTTCAATACAGTGTGTGGATTTTTATAGAAAACAAATGTTTGCTTGTTTATTTGTTCGGCCTCAAAGTCATGCGTGGGGTGTTCCACTATTTTTTTTTTTCTATTATTTTGTTTGCTCCTTAGGTGGCCAAATCTCTGTGTTGCCGGGAAGCGAAGCACATCAAACTAAAATGGAGATAAATCTACATTAACTATGCTTCAAGCTTTCCAATTGTCCCCTCTCATGACTAACACTTTAAAAAATACATTTCGCGTCCAGGTGCCTATTCTGGCAGTGGCTTTGTCTCGACTCGTTGATCGTGACATCACGTGGTACACTACAGACGGCACACAAATGTTTTAATATCTTGGTTTCTTTTAAATATGTTCGGATTATCAGCCTTTATTTTATTCTGTGTTAGTATTCAATTCATTAGTTGCCTGGCATGATGCTAATAAAGAAGGCTTAGCAGAATTCGAGCTAATGTCCTGCCTGCAATGTAGAGCAAACAGATGTCGCGATGGTTGTCACGGGATTGGCTGTCGTCTTCACGCTTATGCAAGTGAGCGATGGATGCGTCCATGAAATCATGTGGTATCAACTCTTGCTGCAACAAAAGTGGAAACAGCTGGTGACGCCTTTTGGTCAGGGCTGCTCAACCTTCCTTGTGTATGTCAGTAGGGATGGAGTAATCATATTGCTTGCTGCATCTCGGTTAAGAGAGATAGAGAGAGAGATGGGGGGGGGGGAAGGGGTTTACATTCCTTGATTGAGAAGGGTATGCTGCCAGAAAGGCAATGCGGTTTGCCCNAATGTCCTGCCTGCAATGTAGAGCAAACAGATGTCGCGATGGTTGTCACGGGATTGGCTGTCGTCTTCACGCTTATGCAAGTGAGCGATGGATGCGTCCATGAAATCATGTGGTATCAACTCTTGCTGCAACAAAAGTGGAAACAGCTGGTGACGCCTTTTGGTCAGGGCTGCTCAACCTTCCTTGTGTATGTCAGTAGGGATGGAGTAATCATATTGCTTGCTGCATCTCGGTTAAGAGAGATAGAGAGAGAGATGGGGGGGGGGGAAGGGGTTTACATTCCTTGATTGAGAAGAGTATGCTGCCAGAAAGGCAATGCGGTTTGCCCCGAAGAACGCGACACTATCGATGTGGTGTTCGTGGCCGGACAGCTTCAGGAAAAGTTGTCAGGAGCAGAATGTCAACATCCTCTCCATCTGTTTAGAAACGAACAAGACATTCGACACTGTCATTGGGAGAATGTCAGTACCTGGATTTGTTCCATCTGCCCCCCTGCACCTCCATCACGAGAACGCTACTTGCAGAGTTGGCCTGATTTTTTTATTTGCGCACCCACAGACAGATTCAGCCCCAGCGCCAATCGGATGTTTATAATGGGCATGATCGATTTTTCGACCGACGAACTAACACATTTGATTGACGATAATTAAAGTTAAAATTTTTCAATATGTATTTTATCTTAATATGTTCCGGTAATGTTATGTGTCTAGTTCTTACCCTTCTATTGGCCTACAGCTCCACTCCTGGCAGACAAGATGTTTCTCCTAACTCTATTGTGTTCAAGTGTGCTCCTGCTTACGTCACCCGTTGAAGGTTAGCTCAGTTGTGTTTTAAATATGTTGTAAGGTCAAAGGATACTGTCAAACAGTAGAGCTTTTAATTGTTTCTATAACATGGATTTATCACGATATTTTACGATTTGTTAGGAGAATTTGTGCGCGTATTTTATGATGTGTTGTGAAGAGAAACATTCCCGTTAGGATTGATTGGTAAAATCGCCATCACAACGTCACGATTACGTATCAACGGAAAAAAAAAAAACACCCTAATTTAAATTTTCAAGATAAGGAACCCAAATGCTTATCGTTATCACACAATATCCTTGAAATTCTTATATTTTGTGATTTAACAGATTCTGACCTAAAGAAAATGTTATGCCAGTCATTATAATTTTTATATTATTTAATGTTTAAGCTCTATAATCTATAAAAAAGATGTTCTATTTTATTCAATCGTTCATTGAACAGGAAAAAAAAACTACGCCACTGCCTTGGCGAAATCGATTTTGTTTTACAACTCTCAAAGATCTGGCAAACTACCGACCAACAACCCAATACCATGGAGAGGTAGGTCTAGATAACTGGTGCACATCATGGAGAGGTAGGTCTAGATAACTGGTGCACATCATGGAGAGGTAGGTCTAGATAACTGGTGCACATCGGAGAGGTAGGTCTAGATAACTGGTGCACATCATGGAGAGGTAGGTCTAGATAACTGGTGCACATCGGAGAGAGGTAGGTCTAGATAACTGGTGCACATCATGGAGAGGTAGGTCTAGATAACTGGTGCACATCGGAGAGGTAGGTCTAGATAACTGGTGCACATCATGGAGAGGTAGGCCTAGATAACTGGTGCACATCATGGAGAGGTAGGTCTAGATAACTGGTGCACATCGGAGAGTTAGGTCTAGATAACTGGTGCACATCGGAGAGGTAGGTCTAGATAACTGGTGCACACCATGGAGAGGCAGGTCTAGATAACTGGTGCACATCATGGAGAGGTAGGTCTAGATAACTGGTGCACACCATGGAGAGGTAGGTCTAGATAACTGGTGCACATCATGGAGAGGTAGGTATAGATAACAGGTGCACATCATGGAGAGGTAGGTCTAGATAACTGGTGCACATCATGGAGAGGTAGGTCTAGATAACTGGTGCACACCATGGAGAGGTAGGTCTANCCGACGCTGGGAGTTGGAACTTGACATGGTCGCCAGCGTCATGCCAGCCGCCCACGACACAGTCGGTCAGACTTGAGTCTCCTGTAACATTAGAGTATATTTAGTTCAGTGAACGTAAAGGTCATCACCATTGGGTCACGCCTAGTTATCAGAACCTATCACTCCATGGTATGCAAAAGTTATCTAGACCTACCTCTATGATGTGCACCAGTTATCTAGACCTACCTCTATGATGTGCACCAGTTATCTAGACCTACCTCTATGATGTGCAACAGTTATCTAGACCTACCTCTCCATGATGTGCACCAGTTATCTAGACCTACCTCTCCATGGTGTGCACATCATGGAGAGGTAGGTCTAGATAACTGTTGCACATCATAGAGGTAGGTCTAGATAACTGGTGCACATCATAGAGGTAGGTCTAGATAACTGGTGCACATCATAGAGGTAGGTCTAGATAACTTTTGCATACCATGGAGTGATAGGTTCTGATAACTAGGCGTGACCCAATGGTGATGACCTTTACGTTCACTGAACTAAATATACTCTAATGTTACAGGAGACTCAAGTCTGACCGACTGTGTCGTGGGCGGCTGGCATGACGCTGGCGACCATGTCAAGTTCCAACTCCCAGCGTCGGCGTCCACGACTCTCCTGGCCTGGTCCCTGGTCCAGTTTAGCGCGGGCTACCAGAACGCCAGTCAGCTGACCGCCATGTACGACATGATCAAATGGCCACTGGACTACTTCCTTAAGGCGTGGAGCCCTTCCAAGTCGCAGCTTGTCGTGCAGGTGAGTCCTGGTTGATAAACTGTAGACGCTGACTTCAGAGGTTACGTACAGTTAACTACGTGTCGTTCGTTAATCGCTGATGTTAAAGGTTATGTCTTGTGTTGGCATATTTTCTGGGATCCTCGCTCAAAGATTTTAACGTAGTGACATATTTTAGCTTTGCTATCGCATGTCCTTTTTTTTTTTTTTTTTTTTTTTTTTTTTTTCTTCTTTATTTTTTTTTTTTTTTTTTTTTTTAAATTTTTCCACTCAAATTTTTCTGCCCACCAATGCCATCAAATGCTAAGTAATAATCGGTGATCGAAATTTCAAATTACCGCAATTCATTCTGGGAAAAAATAATAAATAAGGCATGCAAAAAAATTAACTCAGAAACGTAGAGCTTGCTTGCGGACACATTTCTTCGGCGAATAAAGAAAAACAAGTACTAAGGTGTACATGACATCTAACGTCAGCCAACACAAGTAGTTACATTGTCGTAGAATACACAGGAAAGTGACCTTGCTTGCAGTTATATTGAAGCATGAGGTGAAGATCCCAAACTTGCAGAGCTATAGATGCCCCATGTATTTTCTGGGTGTATCACTATAGTGTAGTTTTACGTTCCCTTTTGTTGGGGTCGGACAACAGTCTAATCCAATTAAGTAGTGTTCCATTAAGGCTTGTAAATAAAGTTTATTAAAATGGTTCACTTCAAAATATAGTGTCTGGGTGTAATGAGATTAACCTTTGGGCAAAAAACTATAACAATGATTCTAATTGGCTCCATAGAAAACTACTCTGAATACACAAAAAAGACATTCAAATGCAGTGAAAGTCATGTTTATCTTTCTATAAACGCTCAGCAAATTATCTCATATAATATAATATATTGCTTCCGGTGTGTCCTGCTTCCTTTTCGAAAACCGCCCTCCCCCATCTCGACATGTTTTATATTAATGGTACTGAGTGGGGTCAAGTATGGCGCGCGTAACGTGCGAACTCAGTAAACAAAAACTTTATTTAGGTGGATGCGACCATTATTCGGTGTTTTTTATTGTTCGTGTTCCTCTGTCACACGGCGAGCATAGTGCGTGACGTCTGAACGCCTTTAAATAGTATGCTCTCTCCGTTAATTTGCGAGTGTTGTGTTGTCTTTGTTATAAAATGGACGACAGTATCTTCTCTATCGACGGGTTTTTGTACAACGTCATCTCTGTTCCGAGATTCGGCAACAGCCTGTGCCTATAGGTGGGTGATTCCTTGACACAAATGGTTGACGAAGGCAAAGCAGTCTCGCTATGACATAGGGTAGTGCAACAATGTTATGTTATTGATATAACAATCCTTTGTGTAACATTGTTAGCTAATACTTAAGCTCATTGTAATAGATGGCTTGCCGCTATTAAGTGGATAATGAATTCATCTGAATCTGTTCCTCTCTCACTCAAAAAGTAATAACGTTTAATGAATAATTTATTCAGTAATTTATTACATAAAATTAGATGAGTTGAATTATAAATCTTGCTTTGGGTATATCCTAGTGACAATGATAGGATGCAATGAATAAATGCACACATGTTCCACATTATTCCATCAGATAATACTTTAATAATCCATACGAGAAATAATTCAACATGTCGGCCACCTTCCAGAAACAAGTGTGCTATACCTTCTTACCCATTAAACGTGTATTCTATATCCGCTCTAGAAACTAGTTCCCGCTTTTTTTCGTAATTCACATCGTTCTGATAAAATTACTACGCCATCATGTCATAAGAATGAATATTGGGGTCGTGTGACAAATCACAACCAACATCACTCTTTTACAGGTAGCACATTTCGTTGCATATTATAGAAAATGAAAATGTAACTCTTTTTTTTCTTGTAACACTTGGACCCACCGGTTATCTTCTCAAAATACCCGGACCCGGTTTTTTAAAAAAAAAACACTTAACACCGCTTAATCCCAAGTACTTAATTGTCTTTATTAAACCAGATTTTGTCTTAACCAAATTCATCCTTTGTACAAAGTAATCAATGAGAAATGACCCATACCTTTATAAGGTTGGCGATGGTGGCGCTGATCACGCCTACTGGGGCAGACCAGAAGATATGACGATGGCCCGACCCTGCAAGACGGTCAGCGCAGCCACGAAAGGAAGTGACCAGGCCGCCGGGACGGCAGCGGCGCTGGCCGCCGGATCCATCGCCTTCAAGACCAAGGGGGACACGGCATACGCCACGTCACTGCTGGACGCCGCCAAAACTCTCTACACCTTCGCCAAAGCAAACAGGTGAGTATTTGACATACAGTATATACAGTTTCTTTGTAAGATTTAGATCAGTTACGATTAGGTGAAGTGAAATGAAAAAAAACACAGAATATATGAGATAAGGTTATTTATATATAAATAATTTATATATATATATATATATATATATATATAATATATTATATATATATATGAATGTATATATATATATATTTATTTATTTATATATATATATATATATATATATATATATATATTAATTAATTTATTTATATAAATAAATAAGTTCAGATAAGATGAAGTGAACAAGATAAGATGAGATTAGACCGAATACGATCCACTTATTGATCTAGACAACATGACATTTTTTTGTCAATACATCTACCTTGTACGATTCGTTTTCATCCTATTAGACACACACAGGAACATTAAAATGTTTCTAAATTAAAGCTTTTTAGAAAATAATTTCATATCAGAAAATTCTTACATTTCCAATTATAACATAATCCCAATGCAAACTTACATGGAATAAAAGTGTTTTAAAAAATCTCAAAGCTCCCCGAATTATCTTGAAGACTTTTAATCTGCTTAAACTATTTCCAGGCGATGTCAATAACTGTCAGTTTGTATGCTTATATGGTGTTAAATCTTCCGTCTCTCGTATCAGGAGCGTCTTATATGCTAATCAATCTTCCGTCTCTCGTATCAGGAGCGTCTTACATGCTAATCAATCTTCCGTCTCTCGTATCAGGGGCGTGTTCACCGGAAGCGCCGAGTTCTACAGCTCTAGCGGGGACAGAGATGAAATGTGCGAGGCCGCTGTTTGGCTGTACAAGGCCTCCGGAACAGCTTCCTACCTCACCGACGCCAGGAGCTTTGTGGAGACGACCACGGCCTACGCCCTCAGCTGGGACGACAAGAAGGCCGCATGTCAAGGTAATTGAGACCCCTCGACTATTTTCGATAATTTCTTGGCTCATAGCTTATAGTTTTTGTTGGGTTTTTTCAGATTTTCAGAAAAAATTTCTTGGAGTTTTTCAGTTGTTACAAAAAAATAATAGTCGTAAAACCTAAGTAAAACACGCAGGTCACCCAGAGTCTCGGGTTGCCAAACACCGTTTCAGGGCATGGTCTATGGCCATGTCCCGAAGGTCGTCAATGAACGCTTTCCAGAACTCAACCTCAGAGCTTTACAGGCCGTGCGAAGCGACACGTTGTTATCAGGGCTGCTACACCTTGGGAAATTTCCCAATATCTTGTGAATTCAGTACCCCATTCAGGGCCAAAACTCACTTTTTTTTTTTTAATTCCCAAAATCCTTTTTTAAAAAGCTCTTATATATTTTCATGATCTTGGGAAATGTTTTGACTAAATCTTGGGAATAAAAAAAAAATTGAGTTGCAGCCCTGGTTGTTATGTGTCGCTGCAGAGAGTAGGTCGTTTCGTCTCGTGATAAACCTCGGAACCCCACTGAGTATGTGAGGAATTATAATCTCGATACTATTGATAATGTGGCTTGTTGTAATCGAATCGATGTTAAAGGTATCAATGTTAAAGGTATCGATGTTATAAGTATCAATGTTATTACTATCGATGTTATTAGTATCGATGTTATTAGTATCGATGTTATTAGTATCGATGTTATTATTATCCATGTTATTATTATCGATTGTTAAAGGTATCGATGCTATAAGTATCGATGTTATTACTATCGATGTTATTAGTATTGATGTTATTAGTATCGATGTTATTATTATCGATGTTATTATTATCGATATTATAAGTATCGATGTTACTGATGTCGATGTTATTGGTGTCGATTTTATTGGTCTAGATGTTATTAGTATCGATGTTATTGGCATTGATATTATTGGCATCGGTGTTATTGGCATCGGTGTTATTAGTAATCTTTTAAAACGTTCGCTGTTGTCCAACTATCGCCCTGCCATTTCCAGCCCTCCTGTACGGCGTGACCAAAGAAGCACAGTACCAGACCCCGGTGGTGAACTTCTTCAACGCCTGGCTGCCCGGCGGTAGTGTCCAGTACACGCCCTGTGGTCTGGCGTGGAGAGATCAGTGGGGCGCGACCAGGTGAGAGGGCACTGTTATCACACCAATTTAACCATGCCCGGATATATGTTGATTTTTGTCATGATACTTGTCGAAGTATGTTCAATAACTTTTGGGGAAAAAATTGTAACAATATAGAAGTTGTAGTAGTATGGTAGTAATATGGTAGCAATATGGTAGCATTGTGGTAGTAAATTGGTAGCGATATGCTAGTAATATGGTATCAATATGTTAGTATTATGATAGCTATCAAGCCACATATACGTTGGTAGCTTAGTTAAAAAATGAATGTACTTTTGATAACGCAGTTGTTTCTATCGACAGATACGCGGCAAATGCAGCTTTCCTGGCCCTCGCGGCTGCAGACTTTGGCATCGACGCCGCCAAATACCGCAAGTGGGGTGTGGAACAGATCAACTACATCCTTGGGGACAACAAATACAGCGGCGGCTGCTACAGCTTTGAAATAGGTCAATGGCGGTTGTTGTTGTCTTAATGTGTGCTCTTGTTGTTGTCCCTTTCTGTTTCCCAGCTAAAAAAAACAGCATGAAAACGGTCACATCAATAAAATGTGTTATTACTTTCTAGTTTAATATAAACAATTATACAATTTAAAAACTACTTTAAATATAAAATAAAAACCAAATGGACGATTGACATTCTCACAGTTTTCATTATTAAAAAGAAAAAAAAAGAAAAGAAGAAGCATTTTGTCTATAATTCCCTCCAATACTTTTTACAATAGCCGGATAGAAACTTAACAATAGGTCACTTAGATTTTGTTTTAGAAATCTTTGAATTTTAACTTATTTCAAATGGTTAGCCAAGATGACGATTTTGAAACGAATAATTCTTTGATGAAATAAATAGAGCTTTCACAGAGTGGAATATAAACTGTTAAATTCGGGTCTGTTCCCGACTTGCATGGACGCAGCAAAGGTGTGGGGGGGGGGCAGCAAACCCAATGTCCGCCCTGGGCGGCACAAGGCCTCGCTCCACCACTGTCTCCCTGATGCTAAAGAGACAGGGTGAATGATTAGAACACATCATGATTTTAACATTTCCTTGGAAATTGTTTTAAAATGTTATCATTACTCAAAATTACCTTTTTTTCCCTTTTCATTTTTTACTATGCGACTGTTAGCAAACAAGTAATTTAACATAACTCCAAAAAAACTACTAATAAGCTTTCTTCATACGCTTAAAATATAACATCAAGTTACGAGGAAGCTTGAAATAGACATGACAATAAAAGAAGACTATGTCGGCTAAGAGCCTTCCCTCCGCATACAGGACAAATAAAGAAATAACAAGAAATAGAAAGTATTTTTTTTTTAAACAACGTGAAGTGCTCTCACCATATTCACTTGATAGCCGCAGTCCTTCATTTATTTTCTTTTATTACGCCTCCAGGTTACGGGACCAAATACCCCAAAAACCCCCACCACAGGGCCTCCTCGTGCCCCAACAAGCCGGCGGCCTGCGGTTGGAACGAGTACAACGCCCAGACCAACAACCCACAGGTCCTGAACGGCGCCCTGGTCGGGGGGCCTGACGTCAACGACAACTACGAGGACAAGAGAAGCGACTACATCAAGAACGAGGTCGCCCTGGATTACAACGCTGGCTTCCAGGCTGCCTTGGCCGCCATCAACAGTCTGGTGGCCAAAAACGCACTTCCGGCAACGGCCAACAAGTGCCCGTGTCCGTAAACACACACCAAAAAAAAAAAATCTGGCTATGTCGTGCCATGAATTCTGAAGTGAAAAGGCCTTCATTTTTTTTTTTTTTAATTGTTTATTTTTATTTCTTTCGTATCGGTAAAATTATTGAAGATTTTATTATTTCTGCCTTGGCCGCCATCAACCGTCTGGTGGCCAAAAACGCCCTTCCGGCAACGGCCAACAAGTGCCCGTGTCCGTAAACACACACCAAAAAAAAAAATCTGGCTATGTCGTGCCATGAATTCTGAAGTGAAAAGGCCTTCATTTTTTTTTTTTTTAATTGTTTAATTTGATTTCTTGCGTATCGGTAAAATTAATGAAGATTTTATTATTGTGTTTCCTTAACATAGATGTGTCGAAACGATGGTGTCAAAATTTAAGGTTTTGCGGTTTAATTGTGAAACCTGTCAGTGGAAACGCTAAATAAATTTCAATTTATTTTTTTTTCAATATTGATCCTTATTGTTTTTTTTCAGTAATTTATAATGCATTAATCTATGTATAAATGAAAAAATTAATGAATTTACTTTTATTTATTTATTTTTTTGGCATAGTGGCAATCTTATAGACAAACGTGCTTCCCAAGGATGCAATTCTTATGACTAGGGTTTAATTAGGCACCATTAGACACCTCCTCTCCTATGATGCCACAAAAACTCTCGTCTCTTCCCTTATTCTTTCAAAATTTGACTACTGTAACACTCTTCTCGCAGGCATTCCTCAACACCACATAGACAAACTTCAGAAGGCACAGAAATCAGCATGCAGACTCATTTTTAAATCACAGAAACATGACCACATTCAACCACACATGCGGCAACTCCACTGGCTTCCAATATCCTCTTGCATCAAGTACAAGTCTGCCAATCTTTGCTTCAACTCGTTCACTGACCCTCACTTTCCTGTCTATCTCTCTGAACTGTTGCTTCCTTACATCCCCACAAGACAACTACGTTCTTCCATTGACAGTAGAACGCTCTCAATCCCAAGAACCAAAACTAAGACCATCGGTGAACGCTCCTTCTACTTCCTTGCGCCCACGTTCTGGAACCAGCTCCCCTTCCATATCCGTCATTGTGAAACCTCGCCCACTTTCAAAAAGTCCCTTAAAACCCATCTGTTTAGGTCCGCTTATGACCTGTGATGCACTTTCCTTGCCCTGCCTCATTTTCTGTCTCGGGTTGATCCTGTAGTAAAGGCCAAAACGTTTACTCGTTTTTATATCCATTTTAATGTTTAAGCTACTGTTTCTATAGTCATTTTTAACATAGTTGTAACTATTCTAGTGTCTCTGGTTTTTCATTTTTATTTTACTTTAGCAGTTTAAACAGTTTACATATTTTTAATAATTGTAAAGCGCTTAGAGCTGTAAGGTAAGCGAAATAAAAAAAATGCCTAAATAAATAAATAAATAATTAACAATTCAATTTATGAAGAAAGATTTGGGCATAGAGCGCACTCGACTTGCTGCGTGGGGCGTGACCCTATCATTTATTAAAGGTGTAAGCCTTTATATTATACTCTTTATATCTTTTGGGGAAAAGGATTTTGCTGATAAAAGAGACGGACACATGAAACTTGTAACCTTTAGTTTTTGACGGTTAAAAGCGCATTTTTTAAAACTTTAACCAAAAAACACACCAAATATAAACGAAAGAAAAAAAATGATACCACTTTTTTAATATCAAAGGGATACAAAAAGAGTTTACATGTTTAAATGAGGGGAAAAAAGGGGGAGGTGCCTAAGACAGACGGAACTCTTTAAATACTAATATAAAGGATACTTAAATAAACTATGTCAATGGTGGAAAATGCAAGGGTTGTCATGAGAGAGGGCGCCACTGGAGGTTTCTAAAGCTTATTACGGAGTCCTATGCAAACTAAAACAAAAAGTTCTATGACATTCTATGAATGTCTAACACACCTTTTGCACCAAGACTTAAGTCTGATACGCGACTATGCCATATCAGCGATTTGGCAGGGATCCGAAAAAAAAATTCTGTGTCATACCTGTAAACCGTTGCTCTGTGTCCCACTGTGCAGTGTAGCTTGTTTCTGTGATTTTTTTTTAAATCGCTTACTCGATTGATAAGAGCATAACTTCGCATATCCGGAAATTTGTGTGGAAGAAATTTCGTCGAAGGAAAATTGATCGACGGAAGTTTGATCGTACGGAAATTTGATCGAACGGAAGTTTGGTCAAACGGATTTTTTTTTGTTCCCACGCTCTAAATTTGCGTCAAATTTCATTTTGAACGCATTATTTTAGTTATGTATAGAAAATATATGCAATCATGTGTTTCGTGAGCCTTTGCGAGATGTTTAAGTGGAATGTGAGACTTTGACAGAAATTATTTTGTCATTGTACCAGCCAAATAATACATAATGTACCACAGTGACGAACATGATGTACCACCTAGATTAACAGAGTGTACCACCTTGACCAACACAATATGCCATCTTGACCAACACAGTATGCCATCTCGACCAACACAATATCCCATCTTGACCAAAACAACATGCCATCTTGACCAACACAACATGCCATCTTGACCAACACAACATGCCCTCTTGACCAACACAATATGCCATCTTGACAAAGACAATATGCCATCTTGACCAAGACAATGTGCCATCTTGAACGATTCGAGCATATTAACAATCTCTGCAACCAGGCAAATAAGACCCTGGGGTTCCTAAGGCGAAATCTGAAAATCGGTATGTACGTGTGAAATGAAAAGTCTATCAAGCCTTTGTCCGGCCGCTTTTAGATTAAATATCTTCAGTCTCGGACCCATTCATTCAGAAGAGCATCGACAGGTTGGAGGCGGTCCAAAGACGAGCAGCACACTTTGTTCTGAACCGCTACAGGAACGCCTCTAGTGTTGACAGCATGCTGGAAACACTGGGCTGGTCCATTGGGGGAAAAGATTAAATAGAAACTCGTCCCTTCCCCCCCCCCCTAGACAGCGTCGTGGTCACGTGCGGCTCATAAAAGAAATAACACAGTACAGGAAGTGCTCATTCCTGCCAAAGACAATCGGGAACGGGAACAAGCTTCCAAGAGCAACATTTGATGCGGAAAGATTTGACACATTTGCGTATATTGCCTCAGGCCTCCCGAACCCCAGTTCATGACATCTTGCATGAGTGGCCTTGCAACCAATGAAATATCCTCTTCAATACCAGACAAAAAACTTTGCAAATCCTTCTCCATACATAAGAGTGTAATAAAAGGAGAGACTGCAATCAGGTTAGGAAATTGGAATTGATTAAAATAAAGTAAGGTCAAACCTGAAAAACAACGAACGTGTCGGCAGTAAGCCTTCGTCAGCGAACAAAAAACAAAAAAAAACATAATCATTTTTTTTTTAAATAGCACTTAGTATCCGAGAGGGCATCAGTTTCTAAATATATAGAAGAAAAAGAACACGGTGCGGCACCTCACCAACACAGAGTGCTACCTTGTCAAACGCAATGTGCCACCTTGTCTGACACAGTGAGCGACCTCACCAACACAGAGTGCTACCTGGTCAAACGCAATGTGCCACCTTGTCTGACACAGTGAGCGACCTCACCAACACAGAGTGCTACCTGGTCAAACGCAATGTGACACCTTGTCTGACACAGTGGGCGACCTCGGCCAACACAATGTGCGACCTTGACCAGCACAATGTATCACCTTAACCAAAGTATTGTACCACTTGAAACGACCCCTTGCGCAACAAGTGGATTGAGTATCGATCAAGTGCAACCATTCTTATCAAATGGCGATATAAAAAAAAATTAATCAATAAGTTCGTGGGGCACTTCTCTTTATAGAAACACCATGCAATCATTTTTTTGTGTGCTTGACTCTTGTGACGCAGAAATTTAGAACGTACCGTGTCTATGTATTTATGTGTATCGATATAATATAAAGTCGGAGGCTTCTGGTAAAAATTTAATGAGATGTTTGATTAACGATGAAGGAAAAAAAACAACGTAATTTTGTCCAGTTAAACGTCAGGTGAAAAAGATGTTTGAAATTATTTATCTTTTTTTGTTTGATACAATAAAATTTAATTTCTTAATCCAAATTCCTTTCACTCCAATATTGCCGTATGCAATCGTTACATACCCCCCCCCCGGGGCGCGGGCTTTGGGTGTGGCTTTCTCATTCGGTCGACCCTACTGCCTGCTTCCAAAATGTATTGTGCAAGCTTGTATATTCCTGGAATCGTGACAGCGTTATCGGTATAATATTCGTACCTACCCACCTACCCCGTTCACAGTCGCTCCTATCTTAACCTTTACCTTCCTGTATTTCTTTTCTTTAATTCATGAATAAGCGATTTTTTTTTAAAGGGTTTAGAGAGTTCAAGGCATCTAACGTCATCCCTTGTTAAATAATGTGTTCGTATTTTTGGGGGGTTCGTGTTTTGGAGTGGAGAGTAATCGTGCAGCTTTTGCTGTGTGTTTTTGTATTTGTGACGTATTTGGGTATAGGACAGCGTTTCTCAACCTGTGGGTCACGCGACCCTTACCCATGGGTCGCCTAAGACCATCTGAAAACACATATCCTTACAGCTATAAAGTAGCAACGAAAATAATTGAGTGGCTGGGGGTCGCCACGACACGAGAAACTGTATTAAAGGGTCGCGGAAATAGGAAGGTTGAGAACCGCTGGTATAGGAGATGACTTTTTTAAAATTATTTCGATGGTTTATAATTGTAGTTGTAATGGAGTTGCACAGAGAAAGCGGACGAAAGAAGGCGCTATGTTTATTTAATAAAGAACCATATGTCATATAGATGATTTATTTGTTATATGATTACCCCAAGAGGTAACAAGGCCATTGAACGGCGTATCACCCATTAGCAGTTCGTAAACGCCCTTTCACCACACAACGTCGTGTATTATTTATTTTTTTCGTTATTAGCTTGTTAAATGACTTTGCAAAGCGTAACATCGGGAAAACTCCCAATAAGGTCATGACAACGCGTTTGTAAGGAGTGTACATATATATACAGTGGGAGAGGGTGCGAGAGATACAAAGATGGTGGACCCGCAAAGACAGACGACACCGTAAGCTATCAAGATTTTCTTTTCAAAATCATTTTCTTATGTCATTTTCCTCATTTCGTTTTGCTTTTGTTTTTTTAAGTAATTTTTTTCGTTGTTATTCTTAGTTGAAATTTAATTTTTATTAAAACAAGAATATTGCTTTTAAAAAGATATCAGTCACATTCACTCGAGCAAGCCACTTTGTTATTTTTAAAATATATGTTATCTTGCGCACCTAGTGTGCAGATGTGTTGAACGCATCGCTACAGACCCACAAACTCAGACACAGAATATGACGCATTCGATTGTGTTCTTTCTTTAATGTCTCTTTTTTTAATATTTTAATTTAAATACTGCTCATCTTTTTTGAAGCTGAAGAGCTCGCACGGTGACAAGTCCTAGGCATGTTTCAGATGGAAGCGCTTTGGGCATGGCTGTCGATACAGTCCGCATTCTACTCTCTGAAGAGAAAGCGATTTATCGCCGAGAAATTGAACGAAAAAGCGGGAGGAAGAAGTTCTAAAAAAGAAGGATTGTGCTGAGCGTGCACAATACCGTTTCTAT
>CAXITT010000103.1:1268974-1360892 GCA_964033795.1 Lymnaea stagnalis | reverse complement strand
CGCATTTACACTAAACTTTTCTGTCATGTAGCGGGCCGCAAAATATCGTCTTGCGGGTCACAAATGGCTCGCTGGCCGCGAGTTTGAGAACCCTAAATTAGATTTTTATTTATTAATATTGACGATTATCTCATTTTTATAAAAAATAATGTAAATATTTATATTTTCCCACATCATTTTCGATGTAAGCAGAATGTATGCGGGAACGAATTTCAAAATATCTTAATATTTCATTTTCGGCTTCGGTTTCGGCCGAAATTCATTTTTAACTTTCGGTCTTTTTTCGGTTTCGGCCGAAAGTCATTTTTAAACTTTCGGCCTATTTTCGGCTTCGACCGAAATCAGAAAATCACTTTCGGTCGGTCTCTAAGTGACACCTTGGTGGACCATCCCATCTGCCGCAGTGACACCTTGGTGGACCATCCCATCTGCCGCAGTGACACCTTGGTGGACCATCCCATCTGCCCCCTTTATGCGCCATCTGCAGGAGCGTAGAAGGAGTGTTTGGCGTCAGGGAACACGAATCATTTACCAACCCACCCCCCAATCTAAAAACCATTATTTTCAACGATTAAATACCATCAAAGCCTATTTTGGCGCCCCAACTGTCTGGCGCCCGGGATCCTTTGTGCCATCTGCTACCCCTTAGATTCACCACTGGCCACCGGCACTGCCCCCACCCCCACCCTAAAATCTTAAAACCCTCCACAGGAGGAAATTGTCTGAAAGAAACACTGCGCGCCACTAGCGATGCTTGCTGATCTGTTTCCATTTTTCTGAGCCAGGTCCGGTAGAGTTGTTTTCTTCCGGCTGGCAGTTTGTTGATCGCAAATTCGCAATTTGAATTTTTTTGGGGGGGTGGGGGGAGTGGCGTTGCCGTTACTTCCGTTGTAAACGTTCAGCCGAAATAGAATTCCAAAAACAATTCGTTGAACAAGACCTGGAGTTAGTGGGTCGGAGAGTAGGGCGACTTGGCTCCAGGAAAGGTCACGTGATGTCATGTCACTGTCTATGATTGAGTTGGGGAGTCGGAGGAGAGAGAGAATGTATGACTCCGCTTTAAATATGATATGGCCTTTATGGATGAGCTGTGGATCGTTGAGATAAAGGTGAAAGGGGAGAGAGGGGGGAGATGGGGAGAAAGAGAGGGGGGAGAAAAAGGGGGAAAGGGTGAGGGAGTCAAAGAAAGGGGAGAGACAGAGGAAGAGGGAGAAAGGGTGAGAGGGGGCTGGAGAGAGAGAGAGGAGAGGTAGGATGGAGAGAGAGGGAGAGAGAGGGAAAGAGAGAGGTGAGGGGGGAGAAAAAGGGGGAAAGGGGGAGGGAGTCAAAGAAAGGGGAGAGACAGAGGAAGAGGGAGAAAGGGTGAGAGGGGGCTGGAGAGAGAGAGAGGAGAGGTAGGATGGAGAGAGAGGGAGAGAGAGGGAAAGAGAGAGGGAGAGAGAAAGTAAGCGAGAGAGGGATGAGAAACAGGGAGAAAGATAAATAAATTGAGAGAGGGAAGAGAGAGGTAGAGGGAGAAAGATAGAGGGAGAAAGATAGAAGGAGAGAGGGAGAAGGAGTAAGATGCAACAGGTAGGTGATATTAAGTTTAAAAGAATGGAAAGAGTTGCAAGTGCTAAATGGAGACCAAACAAAACACAAAGATAAAAAAAAAATCTTTGCACCAGATACACCATATGACAAGCAAGCCATGTTTTCAACATGCCGTAGATGCCCCGAAATGCATGAATAAAAATGTCTTTTTAACAATGTCATGAATTATAACAGTTACCTGTGAAATATCATAGGATCGAGACGTTGCCAAAAGTCAACAGAAGCCCTTTTTTTTCATACCAGTCTGTCCTCTGCACTTGACCAATGTGTTGACCAGGCGGTTCAGGGTTGACCTGACCATAGTGTTGACGCAGGTCAGAGTTTGCCCTGCAGTTATCTGAACAAACACAGCTTACATGTCGCGCGAAAAGCATTTGCAGTGTTTTCGTTTTAAAGAAATTCGAAGCGTTCCAATCCAGCGTAAGGCGACACACAGGTTCCAGTAATCTCAGGGTGACGGAATACTTGCAGGTTTGACACTAGAGAGGTCATGAGCGGTGGTCTCATGAATGAAAGACCACGCATACGCAGACGATATTTCAGTAACAGTGCTGGAATAATTCAAATCATGGTGAATTCATTTCCTAGCAGCTTACTTTGATAGAGTCTAGCTTCCTTTGAAACTGACTGGCCTGGATACTGGATTCAATAGATATTGACTTCCTTGAATACTGATCCAAAACTGACACTTTAAAGACTGACTTCCCTAGATAATTACTTCACTAGAATCTCAATTCCCTAGATAATTGCATAACTGAAATCTGACTTTCCTAGATATTGGCTTCCCTAGAATCTGAATTCACTAGATTCTGGCTTCCATAGAATCTGACTTCCCTAGATACTAGCTACAATCAAATCTGACTCCCTTAGATACTTGCTTCCCAAAAATCTGACTTCTTTACTAGAATCTGACTTCCCTAGATACGTGCTTCAATAAAAGCTGACTTCTTTGTATACTGAATTTCCTATAAGCTGACTGTGAAAGGTGCATTTCATAGAAACTTAGTTTCTGACTCCCTAGGTCATTAATATGTTGTTGTTTTTTAATCATTGAAAAGGTCTTTATAAAAATTGTATTTTTTATCGTTTAAATAAAGCAGTTTTAAAAATTCAAAATGTTTAGTGTCCACAAGTTCTGGAAAGCCCTTGACCATGAACTAAGAGACGACGTTCTTCCAATCATTGAACTCCACATTCTGTACTTAGAAGTGTCGTCTCACTTGTCTGTGGCTTTGAACAGAATGTTCATAGTCGAAATGCCACTCAATGAACTTTCGTGAAGTATTTGACCTCACGGGTTAAGCCGGGTCCCAAAATGACCCAGGACTTACGTCCTGCAGATGGTTCAGCCCGGCCTGGGAGCTACCACAGGGGTCAATTTATTCAGAGGTCGGAATTCGTCTGGAATGGACATTGTCTCAAATGACAAGTGCGGAATTAGAACTCAGAAGTTTGGATCCACAAAGGAGAAACTTTTGGTTGGGTTTCTTTCCACCGCTCAACACGTCCAGCCTTATCATTTGAAAGAATCAATGAAACTGGGATCACCGCAGATTTACAGAACATGTGAAACTGAATTAACCCAAGAGTAACAGAGGACATGACACTTAACCAATCAAACACGTGCAAACAGGAGTTGTGTTTTTTCGGTGTGCCTTAATTTTTTTATAAACAATTCTTTATATTAGTTTCACTTTTAATTACGGCTGGGCGACTCGCAAAATATTCGGACGGCTAATTGTCCCATTTCCCGTCAACCTATCGAGCTGAACCTTGGCATACAGACTCATTGCCGATGACAACACGATTTCAAGAAATAAAATTCCCAATAACTTCGCTAAATGAGATTATATATTTTTTTTAATATTTTAAGTGCGTTTGGTGGGTAATATCTTCTTTTGTTTTCCTGAAATTGTTGGTGAAACAAATCTGCGGTGTAAACGCGAGTGGGTCATTAGAATATTAATAGAGTTCAGGGGCGGGGGGAAAAAATGTGCGGTTGCGGGCCTATTCGCTTTTTTTTTTGTTGTTGTTGTTCTGGCTGGGTTGCAAAATTTTTGGACGTCTGTTTGACCCACTTCTCCTCAACCTATCGATCTGAAGGTCCATAGACTCGTTGCCGATGGTAACACATTCTGTCAAATTTTCAGCATCCCCCCCCTCCCCAGCCCCCACCACCCCCCCCCCCCAAAAAAAAATTAGATTTCCTGTGTTTCAAAGGGGAAGATGGGGGAAATATGACTTCAACGATTGCAGGAAATAAAATTCCCGGTAACTTCGCTAAATTATTTTTTTTTTAAAGATCGAAAGTACGTGTGGTGCGTTATAATTTCTTTTGTACTTTCTGAAATAGTTGGTGCAACAATAAATCTGCAGTGTAAAAGGAGGTGGGTCATTTGGAATAGTCATATAAAATAGAACAATGTTCAAAATGCACGCAGACGATTAATATGGGAACACGTTGTTTTCAGGCGGTGTTTGATTACTTTTCATTTCTTGTTTTTATTTTTTTTAAAGAGCTTCTGCCTGACAACTTCACTGTTTTTAGTGTCATGTATCAAGTTTTTGTATCCCATGTCAACCATATTTCCATTTAGTGTCATTTACCAAGCTTTCATATCCCATGTCAACCATATTTCCACTTAACGTCTTTTAGCAAACTTTCATATCCCATGTCAACCATATTTCCACTTAGTGTAATTTATCAAGCTTTCATATCCCATGTCAACCATATTTCCCCTTAACGTCTTTTATCAAACTTTCATATCCCATGTCAACCATATTTCCAATTAGTGTAATTTATCAAGCTTTCATATCCCATGTCAACCATATTTCCAATTAGTGTAATTTATCAAGCTTTCATATCCCAAGTCAACCATATTTCCTTTTTTTTTCACTTTGATTCTATTTATAGCTCAGGTTGTTCTTTTCTTCCTTTGCAACAAAATATGTGTGGATATTTAGATTAGTGGGACACCAATTAGCACTCGAACTAAAATAGTTTCCTTCAATCGACGTTGTTTTAGACACTTAAGGTGACAGATCAAGAGGAAACACATCAAGGGCTGCAAACAAAGGGGCGGTAACCTAAGACAACTACCGGAATAACATTGATGTGGCAAAGATTAAATAGTACGTTTCAATTAGGACACTATTTACGGTGCCAAATTAGACAAGTTACCTGTCCCAGGAATATCCGGAGAATGTTTGTCTGTGAACGGTCTTTAAACGTTTTAAGACACAATGTGTCTAGACTTGTCTCAATTTTTCACTCATTTCCGGGGCAGGGGGGAGGGGGTATCGCTAAAAGGATGCTGGGAAGGGTCGTGTTTATTTTTGTTCCGATCTCAGCCTCATCGAAGATCCAGTTACATTTTTTGTCACGAGAACAGTTACCAAAATACGCAAAACTTGCCCCAGAAGTCGTGTGATGGGTCACCTTGATGGGTCACCTTGATGGGTCACCGTAATGGGTCAACAGTGATGGGTCACCTTGATGGATCGCCGTTACGGGTCACCACGATGGGTCACAATGATGTGTCACCGAGATGGGATGTCGCACTAAGTTGCACCAAAAAAAATATGAGTAGATCAGTGAAACTAAAACTCTGATTGAGGTCTTTATAATAAATTGAAATATTTACGTTTGGGCCTCATCTGTTGATTGACAAAACTCCTTCTAATTACCATAATTACTCTGAGTAGTGACCAACTCAGTCAAGATTACCATAATTATTCTGAGAAGTGACCAACTCAGCCGAGATTACCATAATTATTCTGAGTAGTGACCAACTCAGTCAAGATTACCATAATTATTCTGAGTAGTGACCAACTCAGCCAAGATTACCATAATTATTCTGAGAAGTGAACAACTTAGCCAAGATTACCATAATTATTCTGAGAAGTGACCAATTCAGCCAAGATTACCATAATTATTCTGAGAAGTGACCAACTTAGCCAAGATTACCATAATTATTCTAAGAAGTGACCAACTTAGCCAAGATTACCATAATTATTCTGAGAAGTGACCAACTTAGCCAAGATTACCATAATTATTCTGAGAAGTGACCAACTCAGCCAAGATTACCATAATTATTCTGAGAAGTGACCAACTTAGCCAAAATTACCATAATTATTCTGAGAAGTGACCAACTTAGCCAAGATTACCATAATTATTCTAAGAAGTGACCAACATAGCCAAGATTACCATAATTATTCTAAGAAGTGACCAACTCAGTCAAGATTACCATAATTATTCTGAGAAGTAACCAACTTAGCCAAGATTACCATAATTATTCTGAGAAGTGACCAACTTAGCCAAGATTACCATAATTATTCTGAGAAGTGACCAACTTAGCCAAGATTACCATAATTATTCTGAGAAGTGACCAACTTAGCCAAGATTACCATAATTATTCTAAGAAGTGACCAACTTAGCCAAGATTACCATAATTATTCTAAGAAGTGACCAACTTAGCCAAGATTACCATAATTATTCTGAGAAGTGACCAACTTAGCCAAGATTACCATAATTATTCTGAGAAGTGACCAACTCAGCCAAGATTACCATAATTATTCTGAGAAGTGACCAACTCAGCCAAGATTACCATAATTATTCTAAGAAGTGACCAACTTAGCCAAGATTACCATAATTATTCTGAGAAGTGACCAACTCAGCCAAGATTACCATAATTATTCTGAGAAGTGACCAACTTAGCCAAGATTACCATAATTATTCTAAGAAGTGACCAACTCAGCCAGCGTTAGCAGGGGAGAATCATATGCAAAAATGCGGGGTGGGGTGGGGTAGACAAAACAGCACAATCTTGTAGTGTATATGTTTTTGTGAGCGAATGTGTGTGTGTTTCGATTAGAAATATTCTATTTTAAAAATGTCAAAGTACATGGAAACCATGGAAAAATGAGACTTTTTAGGCAGACATAAAAGAATTTTTTTTAAAGCATTTTTTTTTCAAACTGTATTTAATTTCATATTGTTTTGTTTTTTGTTTTTGTTTTTTAGAATGGCAATCTAAGAACTCGTTTTTATTAAACAGAATAAAATAATTTAAAAAACAAAGAAACAAGGGAGATGGCCGATAAATTAAAGATTTGAACCAAGTAATTAATTTTAAATAAGGGTGACAATATGATAAATGACAGACACACAGGAAGGTTTGGGGGGGGGGCATCATCTCTGATGGTGGTTTTCGGGTTTGCGTATAAGACTATAAAATCTGTGTGTGTTTTTTGTTTTTTTGGGTGGGGGGTGCACTTTTGTCAGCTCCCCTCAGGCGGCATTCACTGAAAGTTCGCTACTAAGTCAAAGAACAGAAAAGTAAAAATTGATGACCAGAAAAATTCACATTGACACTGATGAATCCCGGACACAAACGCGTAGATTTTGAGTACTCTACCGTGACGCTATGCGATTATGATAAGTGCTACAAGTTCTAATGCATGCTTAAAATCCGAAATCTTTAAAATAGTTATATTAGCTCTACTAAGACCCACCTACAGTCACAACAACTGAAAAAAGGGCAGACTGCCCTGGACAGGACACCTCGAGAGGATGCCAGATTGCATAACAGCAAAAGTGATATACAGGCAGAAACCTAGGGGCAGACGGCTCGCCAGCCGACTGAGACTGAAAGAAATTGGCGATGTAGATTTGCACATTTCTTTTGCCATGCTCTCGGATGATAATTTTCAAACAAGTGCTATTTTTTTTTTAATTTGATACTGTTTTTTGCATGTTGTTTGTTCGCTGACGAAGGCTTCCTGTCGACACGATCGTTGTCTTGTTGCATTCCTTTTTCAAGTTTTCACAAAATTTATTTTACTCATTTCCTTTTCTGGCGATGTAGTTTAGGACTTGCACCAACTTGGGGTCCACGCATGGAGGCGGAAAGCCATGGATCTATCCAAATGAAAGAATGTGGTGGAGCAGGCCAGGGCCTTACACGGGCTGTAGCGCCACTCATGATGGTGGTAAAATAGAATCAAAGCCTTTTTTAACTGAGAATTTGTAAACGATCTAAAAATGTCCCATAGTTGGTTAGCAGGTGTTTAAGTTATTCATAAATGGATTCAGTCTTCTCAGATTCAGAGACATTTCACAAAATAAACTGTTCTTTTAATATTTTATGTGATTAATTTTCATCACAAATAATACGTAAAATAATTGGAGCACCGCAACCACACTGCGCGTGTTAAACACTGTCCATTCCACGTTTGGGGCTTTAATTCAACTATCAATGCCAGGTTTCAACCCGTGGGTTGCGACCCCTTTAAGGATCGAACGACCCTTACACAGGAGTCGCCTAAGGCCATCGAAAAACACATATTTATGAAGTAGCAACGTAAATAATTTTATGGCTGTGGGTCACCACAACATGAGGAGGAACTGTATTAAAGGGTCGCGGCATAGGGAAGAGTGAGAACCACTGATCTAGATGTTCTTTTGTGTCCATTGGGTACGTACGTGACCAAGCGCAAAGCGGCGAAAGAGAGCGCAGCATGGTGCGCACTGACAGCGGGTCGGACACGGTCCACTCGGGAATTATTATTATTATAGATGTTAGACCTTCATACTCTCTCAACAAGCAGAAACATTGGTTCTCAAACAGAGGACATTCCGGCATCTCCGAAAGCGTCTCCAAACACGTGTCTCTATAAATAGCATCTGAACCCAGTTTACTCGGACGATACGAGCCCGAATTGAAGTCGCTGCTGGTGGAAATATCCCCCCCCCCCCAAATATTTGCTCAGTCAAAGAAAGCGCTATTGTTTCTGAATTCCAGAAAGATGGTGGATTTTTGTCCCCCCCCCCCCCCCCCTTCCTTCATGCATCGGTCATTCCCTGAATAGCATGCGATTGTGTTTCCTGACCACACACATCGGTGCAACAGGGGACAGCAAGTGTGCGCACCACCCATCCAGGCATACGGGACAAAGGGAAGGGGGGGGGGAGTCGCAGTGAAGTAATACTTGGATAGGTGTAGTTAGCACATCAAACGTGTTGGTGTTGACCTTGTTGTTTTTTCTCCCATGCAAACAGTTGCCTGGCGTGTTGTTGTTGTTGTTTTATGCTCGTTACTTCCCATGTTGACACGAGACTTCAAAATGTTGCATTCGGTGACACGAAAAAGAAGAAACAAAAATTTTATTATTTCGAGGGAGATAACAAAAATGTGGAGAGAAAATCCACTAAACATAGTTTATTAGAAGACAAAAGAAGGTCTATCCGTTTTCCTACTATAGCTACGGTAATAACTTATCAACTTCACCTACGGTGATAGGTTATCAACTTCACCTACGGTGATAGGTTATCAACTTCACCTACGGTGATAGGTTATCAACTTCACCTACGGCGATAGGTTATACACTTCGCCTACGGTGATAGGTTATACACTTCACCTACGGTGATAGGTTATCAACTTCACCTACGGTGATAGGTTATCAACTTCACCTACGGTGATAGGTTATCAACTTCACCTACGGCGATAGGTTATCAACTTCACCTACGGTGATAGGTTATCAACTTCACCTACGGTGATAACTCATCAGCTTCACCTACGATGATAAATTATCAACTTCCCCTACGGTGATAACTCATCAACTTCACGTGACCTTAAACCATCTACTTTTCGAGAAATTCTGTAACGTATTTCTTCTATTAACACAATAAAATGTTCAAAGTCTACTTTCGTCAAGTTGTCTCCCCACCTTGAATATTTGTTTCCCTTTCTGAATACAACACTTGCAGCTTCAACCTCACTTGTTTTCTCGCCTGTTTTTCTTACGCAAACCTCCAAATTTCTGTTTCTTTACTTTATATTTTTAAACCATTTCATTACATGAGCGGCTCGGGAAAATAAGGGCAATCGAGACACCGTCTGAAAACAGCAGCAGCACATACACACATTCCGTTATTTTTACTCTTGTCCCAGTGTAAAGGAACTGCCCCCCCCCCCAAATGCGGCTTGT
The DNA here is from genome assembly GCA_964033795.1 of Lymnaea stagnalis. Taxonomy (NCBI): domain Eukaryota; kingdom Metazoa; phylum Mollusca; class Gastropoda; family Lymnaeidae; genus Lymnaea; species Lymnaea stagnalis. The sequence goes on along the minus strand of CAXITT010000103.1, from coordinate 1,351,310 downwards.
GGACACTCTTCTATTTCTGTTACAAGTTTCCTCCTCCTCCACTCCCTCCCCCCTTCCCTGCCCCGCCACTGTGGGAGGGGGGGCGGTCTCACCGTCCAAAACCACTTTGACCCTCCATTTCCCCGTCTTAGACCACAAAACAAGAAGAGCAACCCACACACAATAAAGAGGAAGTAGAAGACGACCAAGTTCTCAGGTATAAAACCAGCCGTCCGTCTTTGGACAAATCATTCCGAGCTCTGTATCGCCAAGCAGCAGAAGTGGTTAGGATCAGTGCACAACTGAACGTCAGTCGCTTCTCCATCTCTTGGATTATATACACTAAGGAACACGATACACACGACAATTTGAAAGCATTCGTCTGGCTCTTATCGAGTATAATACTATTGTGTTGACGTCCTGGGTTGTTTCTGTGAACCTCAGAACGCCTCCACCTCACTCACTGTTGTCCACTGTTTTTACTGTTTATTGTATAAGGACGCGAATAGTGTAACATCATTTGGATTGGATTTTTTGAATAGCTGGTTTGGCCTTATACAGAATATCTTTGAGTCAAGTCCTCAATAAAATACAATACAATTCGAGTTTGCTGTGATTTTCTTTTTATTGGAATCTGCTGGAGACTCTTGCACGTCGTCAAAGCAACTGACCATAATTTACTTCACACTCGGTTAATTTGGTAAGTGATTTCAAATATTTGAATGTTTTCAACTACCATAAAAATGTATCTCGACCAAATTTATCTTATTGCTATGTGCTTACAGTGGTCTAAGAAATATCTAGTATAGCATATTGCGAATTGACTCAAATCAATTTTGAATGGATAGAAGATGGTTATAGCCAACACTGTGAGAAGTTACAAAGGAAAATTCAACGATCTTTTACTAACCGCTTTGGTAGCCATTGTCGGCTGGTTGTTGAATTGTTCATTGTAAGACGAGTAGATGCAAAACTTGTGTCACGTGACATTATTTTTCTCATTGTTAATTGATTTTCCAACCATCTTGGGGCGCTAATTTTGATAATTCGTCCCTTACAAGAAAATAAACATGCGTGTGACAGTCCAGCAAAGAAATTTTCCTTGTCGGTTCCAGCCCCATATTCAAAGAAAATTGTCTAAATACATAACTTGTAATACCTTTCCATCAGAGAGAAACGCTTCAAATTATAAATCAAATCTTGCCGAGGATCGACTGCTTTTGCTTTGAGATTATTTAAGCCTATCATTTTTTTTTTTTTTTGTTTTCGGTGTGCTTTATTATTTAAATACAGTAATTTTTCACCGCAATGTTGAAATATTTGATCACTTCTCTGGCGTATATAAACCATTATGTTTCAATTCAAATTTCAGATACCTTAACGAGACTCGGACTAAAATAACCGACACATCAAATAGGTTTGGCAAAGTGCCCGAGCCGCCATTTTACGTTGGGCGATCAAGGCCTTCGAGATGTACCTGTCACCGATGCTACTTCTCGCGCTCCTCGCGTTGCTGCCTGACTGCACGCACGCGCACGGGCGGCTCATGGACCCACCCGCCCGCAACAGCATGTGGAGGCTGGGGTTCGCCAACCCCGTCAACTACAATGACAATGAGCTGTACTGCGGGGGGAGAATGGTGAGTACGACCTAGGACAACCGCGGACTTGAGTGCATTCGTGGCAGAAATGTAAGGGCGATACAAAGAATTAAAGTTTGGGGGGGGGAGGGCGGTGAAACTATAAGTTTTGCGGTCATGGAAAAAAAGTGTAGCATTTCAGATGAGCTCTAATACTGGAAAAGAACAATTGTTCGCCCCAAAAAAAACCCATTTTACTTTATTTGTGGGCGTAGACATAAGTTACAACTTATTAAGATAAGGAGATTCTAAGACTGAACCTGGACACCTACATCTATGTATCCCGTTATTGTCTGTATCTCTCTCTCTATCTCTCACATACGCACTCTCTCCCTTAACACACCAACTCTCTTTCTCTCACTCTCTTACATACACACTCAATCCCTCTAACATCCTCTCTCTCTCTCTCTCTCTCTCTCTCTCTCTCTCTCTCTCTCTCTCTCTCTCTCTCTCTCTCTCTCTCTCTCTCTCTCTCTCTCTCTCTCTCTCTCTCTCTCTCTCTCTCTCTCTCTCTCTCAATCGTTCTATCTCTCTCCCACTTCATGAAAAGCAACCGCGGCTAATGTCAATTATTATTGTTGAAATCCATTGGCTTTTTTTAAAACAGACCAAATGTTTCAGCACTCTATGGAGAAGAAAACGGGGACAACTAGTTAACAGCAATCTTTTAAAAAAATAAAACCAAGAGGATTTAATGGCACAATGTGTAGTCTACCTTTTTGCATATTCTCAACTTCTTTACACATACTTCTATGTTTTAAAAAAGATATTAGGACGTAAAATTTTCCATCCCAACTCCTGAGAAAGTCGATCGTGTGCACTGTGCGAAATAACACAGTGTCGGACCGACCGGGTGTCTTTGGGTTGGGACGGCCCCCGGCGGAGACCTGGTCGAGCAGACTCGGGTGGGGGCCATCCTGACAAAGGGACATCCCCGACGTGCCACTCCGCGGCCCGATACCCGGGTTGGGGAGGGGTGTTTTGGGGAGGGCATAAAGAGCGCAAGCTCAACGGCCCGCTGACGCCATTTCTTAATGTAATATATCCATCATGAGTGACCCGGGTTTACGTTCTTAGGATTGAGCTAACGAGAATGAAAGCAAATCAACTGATACATTCATAATTTATCTTGGCAAATCAACTGATACATTCATAATTTATCTTGGCAAATCAACTGATACATTCATAATTTATCTTGGCAAACCAACTGATACATTCATAATTTATCTTGGCAAACCAACTGATACATTCATAATTTATCTTGGCAAACCAACTGATACATTCATAATTTATCTTGGCAAATCAACTGATACATTCATAATTTATCTTGGCAAACAAACTGATACACTCATAATTTATCTTGCAACATGGCATCAAAGTATTTTTTTTTAAAATCAAGATTCGAACTCAGGCCACTCAGTCAGGGTTTTAGCGAAAACCCACCACACGTGTGTCCGCTAAGCCTACCCACTCCGCCAGGTCACATCCGACAAACAGAAGATCTCCGCCCCTTGTCAACAACGGAACAGCAGCCGACCAAAAGGAAAAACAACAAAAAACAATCACACGACAGTGACACTCCGGCACGCAGCCGCAAACAAAGACAAGTAGGCGAGGCGGCAATGGCGTAACGTGCATTACAAATATGTGTATGCGTGGATCAGTTGCTTTTGGCTGACACTGATGGTTTTCCACTATGTTTTCATGACGATTCCTCGAAGATTACAAAATCTTGTTGGGGAAGAATCGAAGTTGTTTCAAAAATTTTACATAACAGTCCACAGAAACCATTTCAAATATAATGTTTACATTTATTTATAGAATAAAGTAGGCAGAGCCCGCTATACAATGGCGACGGCAATGCGTGAACTTCCCAGCTGCTAAGTTGCTTAAAAAAACACGCATTTTTTTTTTGTGTGACTCATTTTACAAGAAACGCAACTTAGGTGAATTTTTATTTTGTGCGCCTATTGAACACACCGTTTCAACCATTCATTCATAACTAGAGAATAATTATTTGTCATCTTCTTTAGCTAAGTAGTAGATAAATATCTTCCCATCTGGAAACGCCCGAAGGACACCGTTGGGGATTGTTCACGTCTGCACCAAGTCGAACCTTGGTTAGCGCTCAAAGGTTTTGTTGACAGGGTCAGGCCACGGTACTATTAAGTGTTTGCCCGACTCCCACGCGGAGTAACGTGTGGCCCTGACAGCCGATGCCATGACTAGCTGTTAAATTTTCAGTTTAACTCTTTGGATATTATGGAGGGAACATTGTCATAATTATTTTTATGTTTAAACTCTGCCTAGTAGGCTATGGTATTCTAATGCGTAGGAAAATAATTCATAGATTTATCTTTTGAAAATATAAGCACGACAACAAGATCTGTAGCAAAAATCAAGTTATAATTGAGGTGAAAGGTTTAAGAGAAAAATCTAGTGACTAGTTGTATAGGTTAACATCAATGTTACAGTTAGGGTTACTGTTAGGCGTCTTGTTCGTTAGCTTGAGTATGGCACCCACCAAGACAACACTTCGAATCAATTCTCCGGGTAATGCATTGCACGGATAGCGTTCGTAATCACTGAAACCAATTGAGTTCAATTTTTTTATTCTTAAGATGCCACCGCAAAAGAAAGCTACGCCCGGGGCAATGCCAGAATTTAGGCGCCCTCTTCCAACCCCTGCGCCCTCTTCCAACCCCGCGCCCTCTTCCAACCCCGCACCCTCTTCCAACCCCGCGCCCTCTTCCAACCCCGCGCCCTCTTCCAATACTTTAAATTTTGATTGAAAAATTAAGACTTTTTGTACCGTTTGAAGATGGTGCCCAGGGCGGGCGCCTCCTTCGCCCCCCCCCCCTTCCCTCATACCCCACACAATTTCTTCACACAAACTCTGGTTCTTAAGGACGCTAAGAGTATTCAAGCATAGGCTCGTGGCACTATTACTCAAACTATTTTTTTTTAACTTTTAGTTTATTTCGTATGTGCTCTAACATCGGTATGGTCGTCTCTACGTATGTGGACTCTAGTCCTTCTTCAAAGTCAGCGCCTAAACGTATGAACCCTCAAAATAGCCGCTGGTCAGTTGGAGTCCCCTTTGACCCATGAGAAATGTACTTGAGGACCCAACAAAGGGAAATTCTTCAATCCCAACCGTACTGAAAGTCTCTGAAACCTCTTGAGCGTCTTGGTAAACAAAAGTATCTCTCTCTTTGCACCATTGGCATGTGTAGAACAATGAATGGTTGAATTTGAGAAAAGGTGGGGGGGAGGGGGGGTCCGAGATAATAAGGGTGAGCTTCTCTGTTAAAAATAGAAAGTAAACTGTTCATAGATTCTCCCATGACGTAGATGTTTCCCTTTAAGTAGCAATAATGGGGGCCATAAAAGATATAGGTATAGAGACTAGCATGTCAAAAAGTATAAAAATTGGATTAAAGATTAGAATTTATAATTATTTGTTTCGTTATATATTTGGTGTTTTTTTTTAAATTTAAAACCAAAACACACAAAAGTATATTTTTTTTTTTAAATTAGCTCAATCCATAAATTTAAATTTTTTAGCAATCTGAAAAGACTTCAATTGGTACCGGTGTTGATGTTTTTACCCTAATAATAATCGTGCAAATGTTTTGTTTCCTTTCGTTCTTTTGATATTGCATAAAACAATTTAATTTTTTTAGCAATCTGAAAAGACTTCAATTGGTATCGGTGTTGATGTTTTTACCCTAATAATAATCGTGCAAATGTTTCGTTTCATTTCGTTCTTTTGATATTGCATAAAACAAGTGAGATTGTTTCGATGAGTTTTAAATCAGTTGTCATGCGTCACCATGGCAACAAACACAACTTATGATATGACCTCCCAGAATTGAGTCTGACAAGTGTTTGAAAAGCTCAAGCAACAATTTGTTATTTTGAGGAATATTTTAAGATTTAAGACGATTTATGACGAAGGAATTCAATTGTGCCGCTTGACAATTTATTGACATACGATTATGAACGTACAACCTGCAAAATTTCCCTTCAATGTTTAAAAAAAGAATATTTGAATATACGAGGTTGTATGTTAATGTAACGTAAGAGTGGTATGGGATGTAATCATCATCTATTACTGTTTACATTGTACTTTTTTTTTTCCATCTCCAGACACAGTGGGCCAGAAACAATGGCAAATGTGGGGTGTGTGGGGACCCACACCACAGTAAACGTGAACACGAGGCCGGGGGGAAATACGCCAACGGCATCATCACGAGGGAATACAAACAAGGTGACGTCATTGACGTCACAGTCCACATAACAGCCAATCACAAGGTGAGGAAAAATTAGAATGAAGCGGGATGAACAGCATTTAATTATTTTCTTTTTTAATATTTCCTCGAGTTTTAGTGTTCAAAATGAGAAGAGACGCTGGTCTTCAGGTTTCCATTGTGTTTATTTTTCCAGGGCTTTTTCGAGTTCCGCATCTGCCCCGTCCAAGATCCCAAAGTGGAGGTAACCCAGGAGTGCCTGGACGAGCATGTCTTGGAGAAGGCTGATGGCAACGGCACAAAGTGAGTCATACATCCGGGTAGAGGCCGACCGAATTTCGGCTTCGGCTTCGGTTTCGGCGCCGAAAAAGGCCATTTCATCACTTTCGGTCAAGTTTCGGTTTCGGCCGAAACTGGAAAGTTAACTTTCGGCTTAATTTCGGTTTCAGCCGAAAGAGAAAAGTTAACTTTCGGTTTTTCTTCGGTTTCGGCCGAAATTGACTTAGACTTTCGGCCATCCGGCCGAAAGTTACTCAGATTTTCGGTCATTTACTACTAAGCGAAAGCGATATTTTACAACAAACTAAGCGACATCTAAGAACAAATTAAGCGATCTTTGAGAACAAACTAAATGATATTTAACAACAAACTAAGCGACATTTAAGAACAAATTAAGCGATCTTTAAAACAAACTAAGCGATCTTTAAGAACTATCTAAGCAATCTTTAATAACAAGCTAAACGATCTTACAGAACAAACTAAACGATTTTTAAGACCGAACTATATGATCTTTAAGAACAAAACAAATGATCTTTAATGATTTATAAGAATAAACTAAGCGATCTTTAACAGAAGACTAAATGTTCTTTAAAAACAAACTGAAAGATCTTTAAGAACAAAGCGATCTTTTATGAAAAAACTAAGCGAATTTACAACAAACTAAGCGATCTTTATGAACAAACTAAACTATCTTTAAGAACAAATAAAGCGATCATTAACAAAAACTAGACGATCTTTAACAACAAACTAATGCGATCTTTAAGAACAAACAAAACGATCTTTAACAACAAACCAGGCCATCTTTATGAACAAATTAAACGATCTTTAAGGACAAACTAAACGATCTTTTACAACAAACTAAACGATCTTTAACAACAAACTAAGCTTTCTTTAACAACAAACTAAACGACCTTTTACAACAAACTAAACGATCTTTAACAACAAACTAAGCGATCTTTAACAACAAACTAAGCGATCTTTAAGAACAAATTAAGTGATCTTTTAGAACCACATTTTTTAGAGACCCGGTTTCAAAAAAATAATATTTTGCATTAATTTCCCCTCCTCCCCCCTCCCCCCAATTTCTGCCAAATTTTCTCCAACCATACAAATTTTAAAAAAAAATTGTAAAGCGATTTAAATTAGTTTTATATTAAACTTGTAAAATCCAAAGTATTCATTAGATCAAGGGTCTCAAACTCAATTCATGGGGGTATCCAAAGTATTCATTAGATCAAGGGTATCAAACTCAAATTATGGGGGGGGGGGGCGCAGGAGGTAGTGTCTGAATGAGAGTGGGCCGCATCAAGTAATCCACAAAAAAGCGATTACAACTGTTACAATCTGGTCAACCTTTATAAATAACAAAAAAATCATTAAGGGTTCTCAAGAACTAGGATTCACTTTCATCCACCTACTCACTGTTGCCAGAGAGCTGGCATACAAAAATATTTTTTTTAAAAATCAGAATTAGACTAGTCGGTGAGATTCGACTGAAACCGTCGTGGAGAGTCACGTTATAGATATGAGAATGGGGGAAACGGGCCGGCGCATTTACACTAAACTTTTCTGTCATGTAGCGGGCCGCAAAATATCGTCTTGCGGGTCACAAATGGCTCGCTGGCCGCGAGTTTGAGAACCCTAAATTAGATTTTTATTTATTAATATTTACGATTATCTCATTTTTATAAAAAGAATGTAAATATTTATATTTTCCCACATCATTTTCGATGTAAGCAGAATGTATGCGGGAACGAATTTCAAAATATCTTAATATTTCATTTTCGGTTTCGGCTTCAGTTTCGGTTTCGGCCGAAATTAATTTTAAATTTTCGGTCTTTTTTCGGTTTCGGCCGAAAGTCATTTTTAAATTTTCGGCCTTTTTTCGGTTTCGGCCGAAAGTCATTTTAAACTTTCGGCCTATTTTCGGCTTCGGCCGAAATCAGAAAATCACTTTCGGTCGGTCTCTACATCCGGGCAAACAAAAATCTACAACCTATTCTTATAGCTATTTCAATAAATTAAAAAATAATTTTCGAAACAATATATCAGTCTCACATTCGGCACAAGGATGAGGAGATAAAAAAAAATAATAATAAATCCGTGGTGTGGTCGTAAATTAAAAGAAACGACGCGGCTCCCTTATCAAACTGTATCACTGCTAGGACATAAATGACGAGAACTAAGTTCCTCAGGCTAAGGACTTGATTTGATGACAAGGTTGTTGCTTATTGTTTAGGTTGTTTGTTTGGGGGTGGGGGGGTTGGGGGTAAGGTATGGGGGGGGGTATGGGGGGGCGGTTTGGTTAGTGTTTAACGCAACCCATCAACTACTTAAGCGGAATCTAAGGCTCTGTGAAAGGGAAATCGGAATGATGGGTTGGTGGGTGGGGTGGCGGGTGTGAATCGGTGGATCAGTTCGTGAGATGTCTCCCTAGTAACAGCTATGCCAACAGTTAAAGTAATAAACGTAATGCTTGTCCCATTCAAGGTGACTGATTCATGATAAATTTAAGACACGACGGTCTTTGGTGATCAGTTAAGGTCTTTGACATATTATCATGACATAGTATCTTGCCATAGTATATTGACATGGTATCTTGGCACAGTATCTTAACATAGCATCTTGACATAGTATCTTGACATAATGCATCTCGTTATTACACTGTTAACCCACTTGCCTCCTTACTCCCAGGTACTTTCTGAACGATGGTCAGTCCAACCAGTTTTTTAACGTGTCACTCAGACTGCCCGATGACCTGTCATGTCAACAATGTGTCATCCAATGGAAATATAGGACAGGTGAGAAATAAGCCATTGGTCATTGACATAAAAATTATACCTTGCCTATAAGCAGGGGCGTCATTTGGGTAGGACAGGGTGGGGCATTCGTCCCGTCACCCCCCCCCCCCCTCTAAATTTGCAGGTTTTATTTAAATTGCTATGTTCTGTGGTGCCTCCAGTAATAAACAACTTAACAAGCTGACCAAGTTTTGGTTTTAATATAGGACAGGTGAGAAATAAGCCATTGGTCATTGACATAAAAATTATACCTTGCCTATAAGCAGGGGCGTCATTTGGGTAGGACAGGGTGGGGCATTCGTCCCGTCACCCCCCCCCCCTCTAAATTTGCAGGTTTTATTTAAATTGCTATGTTCTGTGGTGCCTCCAGTAATAAACAACTTAACAAGCTGACCAAGTTTTGGTTTTTCCTCCCCCTCCCCCTGAAAAAAACCTGAAATGACGCCCCTGCCTAAAAGTCTCAATAGGCAATAGATAAAAGTTGCATAAGGTGACCTTGTTTGTTGTTGTTGTTGTTTTAAAACTTGACTCTCCGCGTTTATAATAAACTTGTAAATTCCGCTTTTAATCTCTATTTCAACTTAAATCGAGGGAGTTAAGGAAAAACAAAACACATAATGAACTGTCGGAAAACTTAAACGTTAATCAGAGGCATAGCTAAGGCGGGGGGGGGGGGCAAGGGGTACAGATGTCTCCTAACGCCAGGCCCGTCAGGGGCGCCTAAACGTGCTTTGATACTATTGAATTGGTGAAAATAATGGGTTTAAGAGTTGAAACAAAGAAAGGGAGGCGCTTTAAAATGAATCTTTGCCCCGGGTGTCGGAAAACTTAAACGTTAATCAGAGGCATAGCTAAGGCGGGGGGGGGGGCAAGGGGTACAGATGTCTCCTAACGCCAGGCTCGTCAGGGGCGCCTAAACGTGCTTTGATACTATTGAATTGATGAAAATAATGGGTTTAAGAGTTGAAACAAAGAAAGGGAGGCGCTTTAAAATGAATCTTGTCCCCGGGCGCCAAACACTCTAGCTCTACGCCTCTGGTGTTAATATAATGTAAATGAGCCACTGCGTTTAAAATTAGAGAGTGACATGTTTGTATGAGTCAGTGTCGTATTTTCAAAAATAACTTGTTTTTTAAAACGCCAAAATCTATTTTATTTTAAGGTAACACCTGGGACAAGGACGAGTCGGGAAAATTCTGTGTCGGCTGCGGACCCCAAGAGGAATTCTACAACTGTGCCGACGTCACCATCAACTCCAAAAGCAAAGCTGCGCAGAAGTCCGACGGTGCCAAGAACGAAAAACCCAAAGTTACCAAAACTGACATCCAGATCAAGAAAGAGGCGATAGTGTTCACCAACGAAGGCCCGGAGACCAACACCTACAACAAGAACTCCAAGATGAGCGACTACGGGAAGCAGAAAGCTAAATTCGTCCAGGATTCTTCTAAGTATTCATCCTTGTCCATTAGCGCGCGCCAACCCTCGATGACCAAAAGCGTGATCCAGACGGAGGCTCCTTTGAAAGAAGAAGAAAACAAGTTTACTGAGATCAACAAAGTCAACGATCATTCCGGAAACACGAACGCTGGCATGAGATCGGGGTATTTAGACGAACAGTCGTTGGTGATCGCAAAGCCCGGGCAAGCTCCCCCAACAAACCCATCAATGGTTCCTTACAAATGGCAATCGGGAACTTCCAAATCATCCAGTGCTGAAGAGATTAGAAAGCGATTCGGCTACAGCATCGGCACGGAGAGGAACAACGGCGGCTACAACAATGGGGGCAACCGCAAAAAGGCTGACGTTGAGACCGTTGTGTTTGTGAGCAAGGAAGGCAAAGCCGTGTCCAATCCGCGGAATGTCGTGTCCAGACAGCAGGATGTCATTCGGGTCAAGGATCAGTCCAATGGTGTTGAACAGCCCGTCGCCGGCCAGACAGAGCCCAGAGATGCTAATCAGCAACGAGTCACCTTAGATTTGAACGAGATCACCCGAGGGTTGGCTCCATCCCAGTCTGCTCCGGAAGAGATGAACTTCCTGAAAAGGTGGAAGATGCTGCGCCTGCGTCAGTTGGCCGCCCAGCAGGCCCTGAATATGTCATCTGGACGTGTTACAACCACTGCCGGGGTCACGCAAGATTCCAGGATGCAACAGTTGAGAAAAAATTTGCAAAACATGAGAGAGAACGGTAGGAACAGACAAGAATCGAGATCTCCCTTCACCCCACCGACCACGTACAGAGTCACAGAGCTGAAACAAGAAGAGAACGAGACGCGGCCAGAAACTGTGCAAACATCAAAGTTCTCGCCTATCTCATTCTCCAAGCCATCGACGTTATCCTCGGGGCTTCAGAAGTACCTGAAGAAACGCCTTCCGTCTTGGCTGGTGACTGCTCTCAGAATTAAAGAGAGCGCGACCCGAGAACAGGAATCTGCCAATGATGCCGCCAGCAAGGAGCTGCCGGTTTCCTCGACGGCTGCTTCTACGGTCCAAGCTAAGGTAAACAGCGAACGAAAGATTTCCCCCTCTTCGTCGAGCGCCCAAAACGTGCATCGAGATGCGAACAGATCCGGTAAAAAGACTTCGCAAAATAACAGCAAGCGAGCGTCGTTGAAGCAGGACGGGAATCGAAAACTGGAGAGAACTCTAAAGTCAGGTGAAGGTTATGAGGCTTCGACATCAGATGACGAGACCAAGCGTTATGGCAGCCAAAGAAGCCATGCAAACAAAGGCCATTCCACGCACGATGCGATAAGACCTTTGAATAAGCAGACACGGAGACTAAACTCTGAACGCTCCGAGAACTCCCCATCCGTTCAAGTCACTGGCGACAATGACGAGAAAACAACTAACGAAGAAGAAGTCAATAAAAACGGCAAGGATGACGCCGAATCTTTAGTTCGATACATCATAACAACGCTCTTGGCCAAGAGAAGCAGGGAACAAAACAACGGCGGGAACCAAGCTGAGGAAGAGGAACAGAGCGAAGATGGAATCCTATCCAAGAAAGATAACAGCGACCACGTTTTAACTCATTCTTCCAGCCACTACCCGACCCAAACTCCTTGGTTCGTCCCGGCCGTACCCGAGGCGATGCCCAATACCGGCAGCTACGGTTCCGGGCTTCTCTCTCACACGTCAGACCGACACGGATACAATGCCGAATCTTCCAACTCTGTTCGCGTCGATTCCAAACCGTACAATGGCTTGATCCTTGGCACAGACTACGGCTACAACCAAGGGTACCCCAGTACCGCCAGGGCACACAACGGGCAGGCGGGAAGGTGGGAGAGCCACAGCGCCCACGAGAACCATGCTGCGATGAACGCGTACAGAGCCTCACTCAGAGCTTTTGAGGATAGCCAAGTCCAGCACGACCACCAAGCGAGACCCCACAGCAGCGGATTCGCCTACCCCAATAACAACAACAATTACGTTAGCACTTTTGCGTCCGGGCGTCAGCAACAAAATGGATGGGACAGCTCGGAGGATGTCGGAACCGAAAACGAATTTGTTCAAGATCCGAATCACGTCTGGGCGATGAGGGCTCAGAAGCGTCAGGAGTACTACCAGCAACAGCCTCAGCCTCAGCAGGAGAGCTCACAGCTGGTGTGCGAAGGACTGGTCACGCTAGGAGGCGGCATGGACAAGTGGTGCACGGATAACTGCAACGCCAACTTCTGCCCGTCCACAATTTGCGTCTGCAAGAAACAGGTCCTGGTCTCCTCGCACCCGTTCAGTTCAAGCTACTCGACTTTGAACTCCAGGACTCCGAGCGTCGCCTCTTGGGGAAGTCCCCGGCCAGTCTCGGACAGTCGTCACGTGGTGCGCAACTCACAGTCTCCGTATTACGCTCCCGCGTCGCAGAGCTACGTCACATCGGGGCAGGGGACGCAAAGGGTCGACAGACGCCCGCAAAGAAAGCAAAGTCAGCGTACGCCATATTTGTATCCACTCCTGACCACGGCATTCCTGGACCCCGTCCCCACCGCACCGACGTTTGCGGCTTACAGTGCCCGGAGCGTGAGAGGGAGTTCACAGTTCATGCCACGTCACATGCCCGGCACGAGAGTAGGGGGATCTCGTCAGCCTCAGCTCTACGCACAGCCTGAATCTTACATGAGCAAGGCCGTCAGTCCCCGCACTCAATCAGGACAGTTTTATCCGCAATCCCAGAACATGATCGGTCACCGCTCTGTTTACGACTCCAACTCCAACACGATTGCTGAATCCACACTACCGTTGCAAATGAACTGGATTTCCGGAAGCAAACATGCATCTAATGACGATTATGATGTCACATCCGGAAGAAGATCCCCCAGCCTCAATGCCGCCCGAGGCGCCTATCTTCCCCTTAATTTAAGAGACGAGGTCACCGACGCGAATTTGAGAATACAAGAACAAAACTACATCAACAACCAATACACCGTGCCAAGTGGAACAGACGAGATGACGGATGAGCAGCCAGCCAGGCTGAACTGCAGGGCCGTTGGCGCCTACAGAGGGTTGGATCACTTCGACGAATGGTGTGAGACCACCTGCTACACGTCCATGTGCCCACTGCTGATGTGTGAGTGTGACAGTTAGGTTGGACCTGTGTGACATGGCGAGAGATGACCTCTTTACACGTTGACCTTTCAATACGAGAACATTGCCAATCTTAACAGTGTTGGTATGTATTCATGGTTAAAAAAAAAAAGATTAATCCGTACACCTTGGGTCTCACAGATGTCATTTGTCATTGTTGACATGAGACCCATATTGATTTTTTTTCTTTCAAGACGTGAAATAACATTCCAAAAAAAAAAGAAATCTGATCTTTTTCGAGCAACAGCCATCAAAAGAAGAAGAAAAAAAAAATCATTTCTTCTTACATGGGAATTTGTAAGCCATGATTTATAACGTAGTGCTGTCTGTTAGAATCAGGTAGGCTATGACTTATTATGAAATGATATATCTAAGAATCAAGTAAGCCAGTCAGATGTTTTTAAAAAAAATTATATACTGAATGCTTTAAGATTTATAATCAAAACAAAAAAGATTTATTAATCTTACAATGTATTTGTAATCAACATATTTACCGACGCCCTGTGCGGTGAACCATAATGATCAATTATAAAATATACGTCAACATTAATCATACAATCTACGTCAACATTAATCATACAATCTGCGTCAATATTAATCATACAATCTACGTCAACATGTTGAACATTCGTATACAAGTTTTACTCGACCCACTTTTGTCACGCTCAGAGCAATGATATATATATAAGGAGTAGCGCCAGTGTGATCAGGAGCAATGATATATATATATATAAGGAGTAGCGCCAGTGTGATCAGGAGCAATGATATATATATATATATAAGGAGTAGCGCCAGTGTGATCAGAGTGTTGTCCCTTCATTTCACCTCAGAAGACACAATGTTATACCCATAAGGACAACACGGGAGTACACTCCTTGTGCGGTCGGAACGAGAAGAACGATGTGAATGAATGAATGAATGATTGGCGTGGAAGGAGAGACAGAATTGAAATCTGTTTAATTCTTTTTTTTTTTCGGTATCGCAACTAAGCATTCAGAAGGTATAATCGGAGACACGGTTTGTTGTTTTTTTTTTGTTGTTTTTTTTTTTTTTTTTTTTTTTTTTTTTGTTTTTGGTTTTAAGTTGGGTTAGGTTATTTGCAAATAAAAATTAATTTTTTTTTTTAAATTTTTTTTTTTGGTTTGTTGTTTTTTTTTTGTTGTTTTTTTTTTTTTCTTGTTTTTTTATTTGTATTCGACTTAAAGTCGTGTCAGGTTAGATGCAAATAAAAATTAACTTTTTTTTTTAAATTATTTTATTGAACACAAATACGAGTAATATCTCGCTGTACGCCTTATCATAAGATAAATCAATCATTCGCGTGTCATGATTGTCATAATCATCAATACTAAATGTTATCATGTGATCTTCATTACGTCATCGCTCCATTAAACTGCCCCCCCCCCACCTCACAATTTCAAAATATCATCCCCATCACCCTACGCCAAGGCTCCAGTTCCTAACTCGTCCCATTTCAACACTTTGTAACTAGGCCATCCTCGCTCATTCATTTTTATATGTACGAATTTTGTTA
Source organism: Lymnaea stagnalis (assembly GCA_964033795.1). NCBI lineage: Eukaryota > Metazoa > Mollusca > Gastropoda > Lymnaeidae > Lymnaea > Lymnaea stagnalis. Next base: position 1,336,238 of record CAXITT010000103.1, on the reverse strand, counting down.
CAATTTTATACTATTTCCTACTATGATGGATTTTATATTCTTTGTTGTTTGTTGTTTTTTTTTTAGTTTTTGTATTCTGCCACACCAATTATCAATGAACTATTTGAACACTGCATTGCCAAGAATCATTTAATTTACCGTTCGCATTTCATTGTTATCTACATTTCATTAAAACCTGTAAGAGGTACCGTCTCATCCCATCCCACCTCTTACCATCCCAGCCCACCTCTTACCATCCCAGACCATCTCTTACCATTCCAGCCCACCTCTTACCATCCCAGCCCACCTCTTACCATCCCAGCCCACCTCTTACCATCCCAGCCCACCTCTTAACCATCCCAGCCCTTTCATGTTTTATAAGGACGCAATGCTCAAACTCTTATCATTCCCGATTTACCAAAACTTCCCCCCTCTCCCCCCATCCCCCCATCTCCCCCCCCCCAAACCTTCCATAACCTCCTTCCCCATCAATATTGACCAGAGAAATATACTCTAATCACTTGTCCAAAATTTTGGCAATGGCATTTTTGTTTTAAAAAAGTCATTACCGATAAACTTCAACCCTGGTGGGAAAACTCTGATGTGCATTTATCTTTTTTTCATGGACACTTGTTATCCTCAGATACTCAGCTTATCCAGTTATCTCTTTTTTTTCTTCTTCAAAAGCAGGCGTTGATAAGTAAGTGAAATTATGTGTTTCACGAATATTTATTTCTGCTCCCATGTTGCAACAATTTGATGAAAGATCATTGACATACCGTGCTTCCACGATTCAACCCTTTTCAACCCGTTTACAGCTCCCCCTCCCTCTCTCTTTTTCTCTCTCTCTCTCTCTCTCTCTCTCTCTCTCTCTCTCTCTCTCTCTCTCTCTCTCTCTCCCTCTCTCTCTCCCTTTTAAATCCTATAAGCAACATACCAATATGTAATAAATATTATACTCAAGTCCATTACAGAAAAGTTTGTCTTTAATTGAATTATTTTAATATGTGTCTAGATTTTAAACGTTTTAAACACCACCAACCCCCCCCCCCCAAACCCTTCCGATGACTGGTATCACTAAAATTCATCTTGTATGTATATTCACTGTGTACATTTTATGCAAATGGAAATCTATGTGTACAGTCGCTATTTTTACATTTCTACAACACTTTTTTGTATGTACAGTTGCGCAATGTCGCTTTTTTGTACCTGCCATGTAGTGGAATATTTACAAATAAAATGATTTATGAAATTATGGATAGTCTGACGTGTCTTTGTGTGTGTTTGTTGTTGCGTTTTTTATGCATTCATCCCGAACAGCCTTAAAGATTATATATATGTATCAGCTGAGCCGACCATGTAACACTGGGTCATATATTCTAGTTGACTATAATCGCCGATTCGTTGTCATCTGGCTATAGCTTTGGGCCTCACAATCTGCCTCCTATATAAGCTACAGCCTAGAGCCTCACAATCTGCCTCCTATATAAGCTACAGCCTAGAGCCTCACACTCTGCCTGCTATATAAGCTACAATCTAGGGCCTCACACTCTGCCTGCTATATAAGCTACAGCCTAGGGCCTCACAATCTGCCTGGTATATAAGCTACAGCTTAGGGCCTCACAATCTGCAAGCTATATAAGCTACAGCCTAGGGCCTCTGGACATTGTATAGCTTAGGGACTCTGAACTTTATATAGCTTAGAGACTCTGGACTGTAAATACCTTAGGGCCTTTGGGCTTTGTATAGCTTAGGGCCTCTAGACTTTGAATAGCTAAGGGCCTCAGCAAGTCTAAGTCCGGCCTTGTTCTGTAGAAACATGTATTCCGCTACAATGATTGGTCGCTTTCATTTACCCTTGCGCTAACCAACTGCTATTATTTCGGTGTTTTTTTCCGGATCAACATCTTTTGGCTAAAGCCTCGCTCCCTGGATATTCAAAATCGTTCCTATCTCCACTGAGCTGATGTTCACGGTGCATGTGCTCGTGGTCTGCTTTCCCTGTGTTGACTTTAAGGTTAAGGCTTGCGGGTACTGGAGGGAAGCCTCACTGGCCATCGTCGTGCGTGCTTGCCATGCAGCAATCTCATGTCGGTCAAGTCCTGTGAGGAAAGGGTCGGTGAAATACCAAGTGTTTGTGATGCCCTGGAAGATCTTGACTTGTAGCCCCTTCCCCGACCCCCCCCCACCAAAAAAAAAACCTATGTAATTTAAATACATAGCTAACATAAGCCATTTAATATGGTTTAAGACGCACTGCTGGTCATCTACTGCATCCTGGTCTATTTCCGGTCGCCTTGACAAAGTCTTGCTATTTGATCATATATATAGGCAAGGACGAGAGAGTGAGGCTGACGAATTGAGTAGCTGGGGTAATTGCCCCTAGGGCCGGGGACAACGCCTGCTTCATCAATAAATAATATATCATACTTAAACTTTTATCCTGGGGGGAGGGGGGGAATCTAGGGAGCCAAATTCAACCGACCTAAAGTGTGGGGGTGGTGACGTCTGGGAAGGGGGGAAATTCGATTTTACAGCAACCTAAAATTGTGTCAACTATCATTGAAAAAAAAATCGGTATCAATATCGCAAATTTTAATATTTGACACAAAGCTGGACACCACAACTAAGACATTGTAAGCTGGGCACTGCGATTAAGATGAAGTAAGCTTGACACCCCGAATAAGACAGTAAGCTGGACACTGTGACTAAGATAAAGTAAGCTGGACAGTGCAATCAATGCACAGTAAGCTGGACACGGCGATTAAGGCACAGTAAGCTGGATACCGTGACTAAGATAAAGTAAGCTTGACACTGTGATTAAGACACAGTAAGCTTGCAATTGCGATTAAGACACGGTAAGCTGGACACTGTGACTAAGATAAAGTAAGCTGGCCAGTGCAATCAAGGCACAGTAAGCTGGACACGGCGATTAAGGCACAGTAAGCTGGATACCGTGACTAAGATAAAGTAAGCTTGACACTGTGATTAAGACACAGTAAGCTTGCAATTGCGATTAAGACACGGTAAGCTGGACACTGTGACTAAGATAAAGTAAGCTGGCCAGTGCAATCAAGGCACAGTAAGCTGGACACGGCGATTAAGGCACAGTAAGCTGGATACCGTGACTAAGATATAGTAAGCTTGACACTGTGATTAAGACACAATTAACGGTTAAAAGTAGAGTCCTTTTTTTTAACTTCCTTGTTAATGAGCAATTTTTTTTTTAAATGAAGCCATTTTAAAATGTAAAAGTTGAAAAAAATACATATACATCCTTACCTTGAAAAAAGAAAAAAGGTATGCATTCAGTATGCACTCAGGATGCACTCAGTATGCACTCAATAATAGAAAAAGAGAAAAAGTGGACCAACAATTATAAAATGAAACAAAAGATCTGAAAAATGTGATTTCGTTGTTTTAATTATATAAATAATTCCGATAGAAATGTTGGTTTTTTTTTTTCATTCTGGTCAACAAGAAAGTAGATTTCAGTAAGTCTGATGGAATAATCGTATTTAAATTATCTTTAAAACACATTCATTAAACGTGACATCTATAAGATGATCTACCATTTTGGAAAAAAAAAAACACTTTTCAAAGCCATTCACACAACAAACCAGTCTGATCAAACGTTTAATATGGGACTAAAAATGTTGCTGATTAGAAGGCTGTGTGACTACATGCTGCTGATTGACTGACTATGGGACTAAATATTGCTGATTAGAAGGCTGTGTGACTAAATGTTGCTGATTGACTGACTGTGTGACTAAATGTTGCTGATTAGAAGGCTGTGGGACTACATGCTGCTGATTGGCTGAATGTGACTAAATGTTTCTGATAGACTAAGTGACTAAATTTTGTTGATTGGCTGACGGATGTGAATAAATGTTGCTGAGTGGCTGACCCTGTTACGATCAGATGAATTATGTCTTAGACTGGAGGTCAATATTACAGAATGGGCGGACTATGTCTATGACTGGAGGTGTGTGTAACAGACTGGGTGGATAGGTCTTAGACTGGAGGTCTATGTTTCCAAATGCTGGTCCAAGTCTGAGCTGATATCATCAATATGTTTTAATTCATTGTACACTATAAAAAATGACATGTAAAATCGGCAGCTGTATGACATGTAAAATCGGCAGCTGTGTAACATGATATCGTGACATATTGTAAAGAAGTTTTGGAACATATGACATAAGCGAATATGTGACATATGAATAACAATTCTTATATAATACATTAACTGACACACACACCTCAAAAAATTAAAACTAACTACAAATGTAATTTACTACATTTCGGCACATGCTGAAGACAATGTTATCAAGATTGGACCATGCTAAGACAAAATTATCAAGATTGGCCCATGCTAAGACAATATTATCAAGATTGGCCCATGCTAAGACAATATTATCAAGATTGGCCCATGCTAAGACAATGTTATCAAGAATAACCCATGGTGATGACGATTTTATAATAACTGGCAGATGCTAAGACAATGTTATCAAGATTGGCCCAAGGTGATGACAATGTTATCAAGATTGGCCCAAGGTGATGACAATGTTATCAAGATTGGCCCAAGGTGATGACAATGTTATCAATATTGGCCCAAGGTGATGACAATGTTATCAATATTGGCCCAAGGTGATGACAATGTTATCAAGATTGGCCCAAGGTGATGACAATCTTATCAATATTGGCCCAAGGTGATGACAATGTTATCAAGATTGGCTCAAGGTGATGACAATATTATCAAGATTGGCCCAAGATGATGACAATGTTATCAAATTGGCTCAAGGTGATGACAATGTTATCAAGATTGGCTCAAGGTGATCACAATGTTATCAATATTGGCCCATGCTGAAGACAATGTAATCAAGATTTGCCCATGCTGAAGACAATGTTATCAAGATTGGCCCATGGTGATGACAATGTTATCAATATTGACCTATGCTAAAGACAACGCTATAAAAATTTTCCCATGCTGAAGACAATGTTATCAAGATTGGCCCAAGGTGATGACAATGTTATCAAGATTGGCCAATGCTGAAGACAATGTTATCATGACCGTGATCTGTTTTCGACAAGTTTTTTTGACTGATTATCATCTTTGATAAGATGCACTCTTTAGCAGCGTTACCAAAAACATCTAAGATTGGCAGACCAGCGAGCAAGTTTCAAAATTGCACCAGGGGACCAGTGCCAGATTTATTAATATTTTCTTTGTACTTGACCATAAATATTTATGTTGTGGGGACTGTCAACATGAGGCCCGCGGACCAGGTGCACCATTTGGGGAACACTGCTCTAAATCTAAAGAATAAATTGAAAATTTTCAACTAGAGAATTAAGGATATTGTAAAGGAGAAGCATGAAAAGATAATTGATCTCCTACTCAATAAAGAAAACTGACCTCTGATTGAATGAATACAAATTGACCTATGATTGAATGAATACAAATTGACCTATGATTGAATGATTACACATTGACCTATGATTGATTTTTTAATGACATGAATGATTGAGTGTATGATTGAATGATAACAAATTGACATTTGACTGAATAAAGATTAAGAGATACAAGAACTGAGTGAGAAATTGTACCTACTGATTGTTAACGCATTGCACAAAGTGCATTAACACTAGGAACTATATCTTAGTCCCAAATTATGAAAGTGATGTGATTAGGGCATAAGCTTAAATAAGGGCATAAGCTTATATGAGAGCATAAGCTTAAGTTACAAACATAGGGATTTCACTAGAACAAACACAGTATTCGTGCATAAAAATAACACTAATATTTCATTATACTATTTTAGTAAAAATGGCATTAATTCATTAATGAAATCAAACATATGTCCTATGTCACATGCCATATGCTTAAGCAGGAATAATTTATGTTCCCAAAGTAAACCTGTATCATCAAACATATAATATCAATTGGTCGAATTCACATGCATGACGGGGGGGGGGGGAGGTCAAAAGCTTTGGTTTCAGTCAGATGTCTAGTGATCCACTCAGATGTCTAGTGATTGTGTCAGATATCTAGTTCAGGAATAATTTATGTTCCCAAAGTAAACCTGTATCATCAAACATATAATATCAATTGGGCGAATTCACATGCATGGCGGGGGGGGGGGGAGGTCAAAAGCTTTGGCTTCAGTCAGATGTCTAGTGATCCACTCAGATGTCTAGTGATCTGGTCAGATATCTAGTGATCTGGTCAGATGCTTAGTGTCCCAGTCAGATGTTTAGTGTTCCGGTCAGATGTCTAGTATCCCAGTCAGATGTCTAGTGTTCCGGTCAGATGTCTAGTGTTCTGGTCAGATGTCTAGTGCTCCAGTCAGATGTCTAGTGTCCCGGTCAGATGTCTAGTGTCCCGGTCAGATGTCTAATGTTCCAGTCAGATGTCTAGTGTCCCAGTCAGATGTCTAATGTTCCAGGCAGATGTCTAGTGTCCCGGTCAGATGTCTAGTGTTCCGGTCAGATGTCTAGTGTCCCGGTCAGATGTCTAGTGTCCCAGTCAGATGTCTAGTGTCCCGGTCAGATGTCTAGTGTCCCGGTCAGATGTCTAGTGTTCCGGTCAGATGTCTAGTGTTCCAGTCAAATGTCTAGTGTTCTGGTCAGATGTCTAGTGATCTTTCGTTTAATTTGTGTGTGTTCGCTCACATCTTGATTTGTTGCTTTCAATTTAGCCAAAGTTCCGACACCAACCCCATCCACCAGGTAGTTTAAAAATCTTGGATTTTCATTGACAACTTTCAATCTTAACTTGACAGAGCCAATTCATTCGGTCCATTCAGGCACTATGAGACACATTCTTTACATCATATGAATAGAAACATAGACTATATGAAAAAAAATAAGATAGCAAAATCACATACAGCTTTAATTTCAATATCAGTTGTTATTTTGGTTGTAATAAAAAAAAAAATAATAATTGGCAGCAGAAACCAGACCACACCAAGGCAAAATAATTGTATTTTTATTTTTCTTAAAATAAGTCGTGTCTTTTTAGTTGTCTGTGCTGTAAGAGAAACTTTTTTTAGCGGTCTGTGAATTTATGGCTGTATAATGTGCAACATGGTCAAACTAACTGAATTTATTTTTTTTTAATTTTAAATCATTTTTTAAAATTAACAAATTAATACAGCATGCCTATGATGTCAAAAAAAAGAGGATTGTTTGTGAGTTGTATTTATTTATTTTTTAAAGGAGGAGCAGTTTGTTAATTTAGGGTCGTTGATAAAACTTTCTAAGCCTTTCTGCCCTGGCCAAAACAAATGTTACAGTTCTCTGTGTCGTTTTCAAATATATATTAAAAAAAAGAATATTTTAAACAACGGAGAGTCAAGAATTTATTCCACAACCTCACTCAAATTGAAGACATTAGATCTTTTTAGAACCAACCGTTACAGATGAGAACTGACGACATTAGCTGCATCATTCACAAACGTATGGTGCAAAGGCCAGCCTGTGTCTCTATCATGTCTTATGTGATGTAAATTTGTGTCTCTATTATGTCTTATGTGACTTCAATGAAAATTGCAGTTCCTGGTATGCAATGCGAGGTCATCGTGACCAGGCAAGAAAAGGCAGTTTTGACTGGATCCAACGAATTACGGAAAATAAAGCAACTATACTTCGTATACATGTAGCCACCTGAGTGCCAGACATGCAGCCACACTACCTTAACAACCACACTTGTAACTATTACCTTTACTAAATATCGCTCATGCAGCCAGCAACATAAGAACCACACATGTGGCCAAACTACCTCACTATCACACATGTAAGTATTGCCTTAACTAAATCTCTCGCCATGTAACAACTAACTACAGGATGATTGCACATGCTTAACTATTCACAATCTTTCCTCAAAAACAATCAAGCAATTGCAGTTCATCCCCCTCCAAAGTCTGGTGAGTGGAGCTCCTGAACTATTTTCACAGCAACATAAGAACCACACATGTGGCCAAACTACCTTACTATCACACATGTAAGTATTGCCTTAACTAAATCTCTCGCCATGTAACAACTAACTACAGGATGATTGCACATGCTTAACTATTCACAATCTTTCCTCAAAAACAATCAAGTAATTGCAGTTCATCCCCCTCCAAAGTCTGGTGAGTGGAGCTCCTGAACTATTTCCACTTTCTGGATTAGCTTTCAAGCCAGATCCTTAAGTTGCGATTTCCGCTGCACTTTTCCCAGTTGAACGATGACCTGATGACCGCTGGGTTGGTTTTTGGGGGGAGGTGTGTGTGTGTGTGGGAGGGGGGTGTTGTGGAAGGGGGGGGGAGGGTCATTCTGCATTGCTCTTTTTGCAGCAAGCACTTCATTCATCTCTCCCATGTGACAATAGCAACCACCAAAATTACAGCACACAAACTATTCAAGCAAGGTGGAAACCTCAGATAAATGTATTATGATATATTTGTGACAGCAGCATGATTTTTTTCATGTCATGAAACCATATTGTTATCTAAAGTCATACACTCAACAAACTGAATATAAATATACATTTTTTTAACAAAATTGCATTGCTAAAATGTTTTGCATTGTCCGTCAAGAATTAATACAGGTATTACAAAAACCAGCAACAAGAAATGCATCTTGATAAATAAACCTGCTTGAGAAGGAGTTTCCAAGAAAAGCATCTTGATAAATAAACCTGCAGGCGAAGGAGTTTCCCTGAACATGTTCTCTATTTAAATGTAAATTTTAACAATTCAGTTAATATGGTGCAGTAAATTCTATAGCTGTTTGACTAAATAATATGTCATAGCATCAATCAGGCCTTACTTATAACATGACATCCCAACATCAATACCTGGCATCAATCACGCCTTATCAAATGACATCCCAACATCAATACCTGGCATCAATCACGCCTTACTTATCAAATGACATCCCAACATCAATACCTGGCATCAATCACGCCTTATCAAATGACATCCCAACATCAATACCTGGCATCAATCACGCCTTACTTATCAAATGACATCCCAACATCAATACCTGGCATCAATCACGGCTTATCAAATGACATCCCAACATCAATACCTGGCATCAATCACGCCTTACTTATCAAATGACATCCCAACATCAATACCTGGCATCAATCACGCCTTATCAAATGACATCCCAACATCAATACCTGGCATCAATCACGCCTTACTTATCAAATGACATCCCAACATCAATACCTGGCATCAATCACGCCTTATCAAATGACATCCCAACATCAATACCTGGCATCAATCACGCCTTATAACATGACATCCCAACATCAATACCTGGCAACAGCGCCCTCTCTATACAGACATGCATATTGGTTTTAAGCTGTGGACAAACACACAAAAATCAACATGGAAAATAATTTATTTTTTTACTTCAAATAAACATTAAATTAGCTTTAAAATAAATGTGAAGCCCCAAGACTACTCACACTTGAGACTGTTACCTGTTTCACAGCTAGAAAATTAAATAAACCCAAAGATACAAATGACAAGCAAACCTCAAATATTACAATTAATTTAGTTCTTTTGACAGTATCCTTTACATAAAAATGTCTCCTGCATACTGAAGAATAAAAAAAAAAAACTTCCATCCCTTGTTGACTACTTCCTCACTACCTCTAGAAATAGCAACTTGTGATCATTGACACGTGACTATTGAAACACCAAGCACAACAAAAACACCACACACACACACACACACACAAAATCCATTATCTGAATAGATAGCAGTGTCAACATTTGACATGAAGAGATAGTGAACACACACAATCCAAGCGATACATTTAACAAAGCTAGTGTTTTTGAATTATAGTTGTATATCGGAATTCAAATGTTTTAACGGCTCTGACTGTATGTCATAATTGACATATTTTGCTTTATCCATAGTTAGCGTATTTTAAAATCGTAATGCATTGAAGCAAGTCGGCTACAGACATTATGATTATCCATGATCTCAGGAAAAATAATGAGGGAACTCGGCTCGACCAAAAAGCCGAGACTCTGTTCAAAATGCAAAAGTGCAGTCAGGACCCTAACAGGTATTTTGACCACACACTTATTCACCGAACGCCTTGCTGCAGGCAGATTTTTAGTGAACAACAAAAACTCAAGACAGGGGACACTGAAGAATGAAAATAATATATGCAAAATGTAATCAAAACAAATTTCCACTTGGATCAATAAAAGGATCTAATCTTATCTCAGCACTTAAATATGTACAAAAACTTAAAGGTATAAAAAAAATAACTGGGACACCAGTAGGTTAAAAAAATGTGTTTTTTTTAAAAAAAGAAAATATTAAATATTACACATACCAACAGCAAAAAATATTTCAATTACAATCACATGCACTGCTTTTAAATGTTAATTTCTAACTGGAGATCTCCACATGTTTCTTACTTTACTTTCTGACTGGAGATCTCCACATGTTTCTTACTTTACTTTCTGACTGGAGATCTCCACATGTTTCTTACTTTACTTTCTGACTGGAGATCTCCACATGTTTCTTACTTTACTTTCTGACTGGAGATCTCCACATGTTTCTTACTTTACTTTCTGACTGGAGATCTCCACATGTTTCTTACTTTACTTTCTGACTGGAGATCTCCACATGTTTCTTACTTTACTTTCTGACTGGAGATCTCCACATGTTTCTTACTTTACTTTCTAACTGGAGATCTCCACATGTTTCTTACTTTACTTTCTGACTGGAGATCTCCACATGTTTCTTACTTTACTTTCTGACTGGAGATCTCCACATGTTTCTTACTTTACTATTTTTTTTTAATTTTTTTTTTCAACAGGGCACATTCATTTTTTGAGCAAAACAAATTATGAAATATTTCTGTTTAATACTTTTTTGTCAACAAAATGCAATAAATTGTTGTTTTTTTTAAATTATGAGGTATTGACTAACATATGACACATGTACGACTAACACTAGTTTATATTTTACATGGGCTAATTGACACCCATTAAATAAATGGTGCAATATAATTTTTTTTATTTTTTTTTTTGACTTGAAAACCAAGGATGTTTTGGTAAAATGTCTTCCTCAGCAGACAAAGCAATAGTCAGATGACATAGACAACACAGAGGAAAGCAGCCTGTGGACAAGAATCATTAAGAGACATTGAAATGACATGTCATTTGTCATTTCTGTTGTTTGTTTTTTTAAATTATGGATTCTTGGACTTAGCTTTCCAAATTCAAACAATTTAATCAAGTGGGCACAAGTTGCCAGGCACCATCTACAGTTTCAATTCTCACCATTTAAAAAAGGCAGAAGGTATTCACAAGTAAACCGGTACAAGTAGACTAATTAAACTAAAAATTTTCTTCCCCTCAGTCCACTTAAGCAACTTACTCTCTCCCCTGTAATAATATATTATCTCCCCTGCAATAATATATTCTCTCCCCTGCCATAACATATATTGTCACTGTAAATCTGTAAAAATCAGGTGTTTAGAGAGTACTTTTCTAATAAAATACAAAATGCATTTTTGAAACTCTTTTACCCTCTCTGGTAAAATTTTAAGCTGATATTAATATGTTTTGCTGTAGTAAAGTGTTGATCTCCCTGAGAATTTTAAAATTTGTGTTTTATGTGTAAACTCTAATTTTTTAAATAAACAAATACAAGCACTACAATTAAATCTAAAAGTCCCTAATCAAATTATTTTTTTCCTAACACAACAGACCAACTACTGAAACTATCAAACAGCTCATGACATCAAATTAGTAGAACAGCTCAAATATTTTTTTAACTGCTCACATATTTCAAACGTGTTACCTGTGGAGGTGACTTGTAAACAGCACGGCAAATATCTTCTACTTCTAGTTCTCACAGCTAAAACTAGAGTAACATGATAATATCACAATACTGTGGATTAGCGCTAAAATACAGTTGGGATTAGCCTTTCTTCCAACGTCAAAGACAAAACAGGCTTTCCTTTTTCATCAAAGATTCCAACCTAGAGAGGAACTGACCATACTATTCAGGACTAAGATTTGGACAACATGACTAGACTATTCAGGACTGACATTTGGACAACATGACCAGACTTGATCTGACAGGGCCAGGTTGGGTGAGGTGACTGTTGCTACAATAGGGGGATTAGATAAGTTGACTGTTGCTAAGGGGGTGGGGGTGTTGACCGTTGCTGGGGTGGGGGGGGGTTGGTGCTAGGTGAATTGACTGTTGCACCCTCAGCAATAATTGTAACAGCAAACCCACAGAAGTTGCTCTCAAAAAAACAAGTGGAAGACATGTACAGAAACGCATGGCAAGCTAGATCTGCCATAAAATAGATCACAATAATCTCTAACCCAGCAAGTTTGGGCACAAAATAGATTACTTAATCAATGACAAAACATTAACCAGGAGATTACTATAATCTCTAATTTAGAAACTGTTGCCATATAAATATATATATATCTTTATATAAAAGTTACAAGAATCTCTGACACAGCAGGCTTTGCCTTCTGTTATTAGCAAAATAATATTTTCTATAATTTGGGCCTAAATCAATAAATACATCCAAAAGTAAAGGCACTGAAATTCCTGTATCTTGAACGTGTGGGTTTGTCAATGGTCCATATCTCCAGTCCTCATATGTACACAGGAGTCTTAATGAACGTAATGTATTTGGCAGTTGTCGCTGGAAATGGGTCTCTCAACGGAGGAAAACGTATTCATAGTTGATCACTATTTTCGCTCCTACGTAAGTTGTCTTGAATGGGGACTGAGTTAACAGCCGGCAGGACATTCCGAGATGCATTTAATGAGAGGGCACCAATGAACACAGCTGTGCCCTCTGGGTCTTTTTTCCTTTCATTTTGTCCTTCTTTTAAGTGTACAGGAAAGGAGAAGTGTGGTTGACCAGAACTGTTCTAATAGAGAATCATGTACATGCTCTCCAGCAAGTGTTGGATACCCCCCTATGAAGTCTGAGACAACCATTCTTGAAACTAACATAAGCAAAAACCTAGTTCCCCGATTGTTAAAGAAATGGGAGGATTTTCGTACTGGATACAGGTTGGACAATGCTCAACAGAGCCAGATATATGGGCCCGAATAGTGACAGAGCCAGATATATGGGCCCGAATAGTGACAGAGCCAGATATATGGGCTCGAATAGTGTCGCGTGGAACTTTTCCGCCTACAGTGTTGGCGGATTCAAATTATTTTAGAAATGTGTAGTCTCAGACGAACAACAAATGCACTTAATGAACTGTCCTACCTCAACTTCCTTCGACAGATCACCTTTTCCAAGATAGTGAAATTTTGTAACAATATATTTTATAGTTGTGTTACTTGGTTAGAATTTTTAAAACTCTTTCCAAATTGTTGTGCCACCACTTTTTCAAACTCGCTCCCCATTCACGACCACTTACGAATTAGCAAAATAAGGGTCAACTAGGAATACTACTTCCTCCATTGAGAGAGATTTACAACATTATCTTTGGCCAGAAATATCAGCTTTTTGATTTCGTGGCTACTGGGGGCTATGCACCCTTGACAAACTCATATGCCCTCCAGAACCAGGATTTTCAGTACCGTTACTTTTGGTGGCACGTGCTGTATATTATTTTTGTTACTTTGGTCTCTCACTTATATAATAACCATTTTCCATTTATCTTCCAAGCGTACCATAACATTGTATTTTAAAAAAATTATGCTATTTTATGTAAAACAGGTTGTCTTTTGAGAGGCCATACAAAATGAGCTGTGCACATAACAAAGATTGGCACAGTGTAAATGTCACATAAATAAACCTTTAAGGTAACTCACCAAATTGAAACAGAAGGGGGGAAAAAATTAACGAAAAAATAAAAACAAAATTCAAAGAAAACTTTGCAGACAAGTGACAATAAACTATTGACATTTAATATCATGTATTTATTGCGGATTCACTTCTTATCACTCGCATATATTCCACTGCATGTATCATGGACTTGCACATCTTTCATTACATGTATCATGGACTTGCACATCTTTCATTACATGTATCATGGAAACATTTGGAGAAAAAACTTATGTAAAGCTTGGGGGCCATACCTCTAATCACATTGTTGTAGGGCTTCTATAAACCAAAATCACAGATTGTATTGTCCACACAAAAGTCAAACACATGTCATTTCAGTCTTTCTGTACACATCTATACAACAGCTTTTTGAAAAAAAAAAAAACGACTCCTGTCAGAAACATAGCATGCCATACCACTGGGCCTTGACAGCATAACATACCACTGGGCTGTGTCACAGTGTTGTAGGGCTTCTATAAACCAAAATCACAGATTGTATTATCCACACAAAAGTAAAACACATGTAATTTCAGTCTTTCTGTACACATCTATACAACAGCTTTTTGAAAAAAAAAAAAACGACTCCTGTCAGAAACATAGCATGCCATACCACTGGGCCTTGACAGCATAACATACCACTGGGCTGTGACAGCATACCATACCACTGGGCCTTGTCTAGCACAATTTACAATCACTGCTTAGCAGATTTGCAGCCAGCTGGAGTATGTGGCACAATTTGGCTACCAGAAATATTGTCCACTTGTCAATTAGGCACTCGCTGATCGATAAACACAGCAAAAGTTCATAGGAAACTTTTTTCGAAAGACTATACCGCTCCCAGTAAAATTCTATGTCATCATAAGTTAAATTTCAAGCAGTTTATTTTTCTTACTAAAACTAAAACTCCTAGCAAGACTCATGTCTTCCTGGTATCCTCTTGAAAGTAGGGAAGTTTGCGCAGCCAATGTTTCAGCATGTCAAAGGTTGTAAAGCTGATGCCTACTGCTATGGGCCCTTTGATCCAGTTCATGCTGAGGCCCTTGTACATGCCTCGTATAAAACCCTCCTCTCGTATAATGCTGCGGGTGGTGTTCAAAATGGTGGTGTAGTCGTGTATGTGTCCAGTAACACCTGCCAAGAAACAATTTTGTAAAAAAAAAAAAATGACAAAGAGGAACTATATTAAAACACACAAAATAAGCAGCTTGATCCTTTTCTCGGTTTGATGACGTGTCAGATTGTAAGCTTTACCGAAACACAATCAATAGTATGTGACAATGCAACTTTTGTTCTGATATCATTCATTTATTCATCATTTTCTACTTATCTGGCCACACACAAAATATGCTGGAGAACCAACCCAACTTACAAATGTGGAAATTTTTTTTTTTTAATTTCATACGTAAAGAAATGTCAGATTATTGACATGTTTAGCTATTTTTTTCAATAATTTACACATAACAAAAAAATATTATAGTTTCAAGAAATAAAAAGAAAAAAATAGTGTGTGTGTTGAGGGGGTTTAAAACAAGACAGCAGCCACGCTTGTAAAACACCAAAAAAAGTAAATCACGGTATATCTATAATTAGAGAGACAAACCAAAGATTTACCCAATTCAAGAGCCAAATTAGGTAAATTACATGTAAAAAATACCGCTCTGTAACTCTGTCTAATCAAGTAATATTAGTTGTAAATATAAAATATATGTAGTTAAAATTATATAGGTAATAAATTTTTTTCAACTTTCAGGCATGGCCTCAAGTCTGAACAGTTGACCTGCCATCACGAAGTTGGCAAAAAAATATTGTTTCTAAACATTCCTGAAGCAGAGGTGGGTTAAAACAGCGCTCTGTTAAACATGATGGAGTGGTGAGTAATCTAAAGTACGATGTGGGAGAAGCCCGACAATTTACCTGCCGTCTGCATCCGCCGCCTGACAATGTCCAAGGGGTACGAAGCAGACTGACCAACCATACCGGCTATGGCCCCAAATGTTAACCTCTCTATAGGAGTCGGGTCTCTCCCCAGGTGGGTTTCTTTAAAAAAATCAATAATCAAAAATTAATCAATCATTACCACTTGCTCATTTAGTTGATTGATGTTCCCCATACAAAAAAATAATTTTGGACAGATAAGATAAAAAACAAACTTTTTACATTAAAAAAAAAAATTATCAATTTTTTTTAAATGGGGGAAAATGGGCTGTTAAAATTATGGAATTTCTGGAAATAATTTCTTAAATATTTACTAAAATTGTTGATGGTCAAAATCATGAATGCCTTGCTCTGGCAAAATTTTTCAATTAAAAAGTGGGTGAACATTTCCATTTTCTCAGAAATCTTTCCTTCTATATTTATTCATCATCCACTGGAAACTCTCTGATCATATTTGTTCATGGTTCCCTGCCAATGTTTTTCTTCCTATTTATTCATCATTTACTCCTATTTATCTGGCAATATTTATCTTTCATTTACTACTATTTATCTGGTAATATTCATTCATTGTTTAATACTATTTATCTGGCAATATTTATTCATCATTTATTGCTATTTATCTGGCAATATTATTCATTATTTATGGCTATTTATCTGGACATATTTAATGATCATTTAATGCTATTTATCTGGCAATATTTATTCATCATTTAATGCTATTTATCTGGCAATATTTATTCATCATTTAATGCTATTTATCTGGACATATTTATTTATCATTTACCATTTACCTGTGACCACAGAAATAATGCTGTAGAAACCAACCCAACTTACCAGCGTGGAATTTTTTCAAAGTTTCATACGTAAAGAAACTCGAGCCAGAGTATGGTATAGACCCGAGCATTGTTGGGGTGAACCCTCTGTAGATGGAGCGGAAACCTTCTTCTCGTATCATCTTTATAAATACTTCACCTATATGGTTGTACCTGAATTTTATTGGTGAGATTTAGATATTTTTCTTTCTACATGTTAAAGTGTTTTTTATGGTAGTTACAATTGTTCTGTACAGCAATTTCAAGTATTCTGAAGGTAGTTACAAATATTTTGTATGATAGTTACAAGTATTCAGTATAGTAGTTAAAATAGTTGTACATTAATTACAATTGTTATTTACAGTAATTACAAGTATTCTGTAGGCAAATAAAAACATTTCGGATGGTAGTTACAAGAATTCTGAACAGTACCAGTAGTTACAATTGTTCTGTACTGTAGTTAGAATTGTTCCATACAGTACCAGTAGTTACAATAGTGCAGTAGGTATTTCAACTAAAAGTTGATTGTGTTAAACTTTGTGTACCCATAATGTATTGTCTGGGTTTTTAGCCTTTCTCTTAAGAATACTAATGGGCCATCAAAAATTGACAAAGAATAATGTTCTGACCATGTCAGAGAATTTTATCATAACAATTTGAATCAAATTTTTTTTTTATTATTGATTTTTTTTTTAGTTTGTTTCTTTAAATCTACCAGTACACAATGGGCACTTTTCAAAGGGATTCAATGCTAGAGAAATACTTTAGATGTCTCCTGTTTAAACTGTTATAATTGTAAAATGTTGTCTAGGTTAAAATATATATTTACTTATGGGCTGAAAATGAATATGTACAATGTATCAAAAAAACATTTCCATTTATTTGGATCAATAAAAGAATTGCATCTCTAAACTTAAATTAATTAAATAGCAACTTGATACAAAGTTACTTTTTTTATTATTCAAGTACTATGGTATGTCATACGTTGCTTTCGGCGTCACGGCCATCCGAGCCCTGCACAAGTCGAGTGGGTAGGTGAACGCAACAGAAGTGACGCCAGCAAGTGAACCAGCCAGGAACCGTAAGTGAGGAGGTAAATGCCTGGAGGAGAAAATAGATTGCATCAAGTTAAGTAAGTGGGTCAAGTAGCAGGCATCAAAGTAAGTAGAGTGGTTAAAGTACTAGATCTAAAGGACCGTTATTATTATTTTAAGTGCAATGGAGCGTTGACTATCCAAAGTGCCGGTTACAGAACTGCCCCGTCTTTTAAAAATTATTATCACACATGGCATTACCATAGAAAAATCGGAAAAGCTTCCAACCTCTGTTGCACAATCCAGGTAAAAATCTAAGATTTTTTATAGTACACACAGAGGCAAGACTGACATAATACAATCTGAAAACTTTAAAATTAATATATATATTATCACAGAATAGTGGCTAACAAAGTCAAAGGGGCCTCGGATTTCACTGATAAAAAAAAAATACAAATCTCATCGGTTTTTGACATGAATCAGCTGACACTGATACACTACGTGACATGGTTAGAAACGTGTGAAATTTACATTGGTGTTTGGTGACAGTTGGTGTTGATTCTTACTGGTCTTTTTTCTTTTTTTTTTTTTACATATTACGACCTATTCCAAGTCTTTTAAGTATGAGAGTTTTGAGTTCGGTCAGTCAAAACCTCCCCTGGTCCCAATTAGTTCAGATATCCAGTGCCCCACTGTAATGATTAGTTGAGTATTGTTATGAATTAGGCATCAAAGTTAGGTGAGTAGGTCAAGTACTAAGTATCAGGTAAGGAAAGTATAGCAAGCTCAAGGAACCTAGGTAAGGCAAGCAGGTAATTTACTCAGCACCAGTTCCAAAGCACAGCACTCACTTCTTGTGGTGAAAGTTCAACCACAGCTTATACTGCTCATGGGAGCTAAACTGTATGGCGGCATAGGGAATGATCCTGACCAGTGTGGCGGAGTTACCTCTCCATAATGACAGGAAACCAGACTCCCTCACCGTGTCATATAAGAAATGCACAGCCACCCGAGCAGAGAATGGCTTGTTGGCGACTGAAACAAGAAGTACAACTGTTACATGAGCAAATCTAAAACCAACTCATTTAATTAGGACTTTATTTAGTACACTTTTTTATCCAAACTTCTGAAAAAAATGAGTCAAATCCTGAAATGTGAAAAGGTGCCTTTATTTACATTTGTTCCTATTTTGGTCAGAGAACTGTAGGAAAAAGCTGCTTGTTTTCTGGTGTTGTACTGAGTCTATGGATTTGGTGATCACAAATGTAAACATTTCTGTGAACTAAAATGTAATTGCTTAATAAAGTTTGCTATTAATCCTGCTGTATTCTCCTCATGATTACCCCAATTTTGTATTGTATTTATAGTACTTAAATCAGGCCTGCACAACATACGGAAGCTGGCTGCATACAGCCTGCCAGCACCCACTTTGGGGCCTGCGAAGTAACGAAATATTCTTTATTGTTGTGGCTTCCCCCTTGTCCTAATCTTTCAGCCCACACAAGATTCTATAAAGTATTATGGCCCACCTTACCTTTAGAGTTGTGCAGGCCTGACTAAAGTCAGTTACGTTGGTTAAATGTCTATGTTCCTGGGTTAAGTCAGTTAGGTTGGTTAAATGTCTATGTTCCTGGGTTAAGTCAGTTAGGTTGGTTAAATGTCTATGTTCCTGGGTTAAGTCAGTTAGGTTGGTTAAATGTCTATGTTCCTGGGTTAAGTCAGTTAGGTTGGTTAAATGTCTATGTTCCTGGGTTAAGTCAGTTAGGTTGGTTAAATGTCTATGTTCCTGGGCTAAGTCAGTTAGGTTGGTTAAATGTCTATGTTCCTGGGTTAAGTCAGTTAGGTTGGTTAAATGTCTATGTTCCTGGGCTAAGTCAGTTAGGTTGGTTAAATGTCTATGTTCCTGGGCTAAGTCAGTTAGGTTGGTTAAATGTCTATGTTCCTGGGCTAAGTCAGTTAGGTTGGTTAAATGTCTATGTTCCTGGGTTAAGTCAGTTAAGTTGGTTAAATGTCTATGTTCCTGGGTTAAGTCAGTTAGGTTGGTTAAATGTCTATGTTCCTGGGTTAAGTCAGTTAGGTTGGTTAAATGTCTATGTTCCTGGGTTAAGTCAGTTAGGTTGGTTAAATGTCTATGTTCCTGGGTTAAGTCAATTAGGTTGGTTAAATGTCTATGTTCCTGGGTTAAGTCAGTTACATTGGTTAAATGTCTATGTTCCTGGGTTAAGTCAGTTAGGTTGGTTAAATGTCTATGTTCCTGGGTTAAGTCAAACTAATAATAACATTTTGCCCTCATTATTCCTTTGGGATTTGTTTGATTTTTTTTAAAGCTCCATTTTGAAGACAAGATAATATTCTGTCTTTTTTTGTGTCTTTTTTTTGGTCCTGACTTGTCTTGTTATAAAAACGTAACTTAAAAAAAAAATTTTAACTCATGATCTTGATCCTACACCAGCAAAGAAGTAGAAGTTGACAAAAAAGAAAAAATATCTGACCACCACTCACTCTGAAAATTGATCTTGGTCCTGTCCAGGGGTGCTATAACAGTTTTAGCCAGAGCCCCAGCCATGGCCCCGGCAATGAGAGCAGTGAAGACTTTGTGCTGGTCCGCCACCTGGTTGGAACAATTTCATGGAGAAAAATATGTTTGATAAAACAGTGGGTCTCAATGCAATAATGCAAAAATTATAATTATTTGTCAACAGATTCCCCTTGGGCTCAGTAAGCTTAACGGGAAAGGGGGGGGGGGGGTGTTTGTTAAAAATAAATTTTACATTCAGAGCAGAGATGGTATATTTACACATTAGTATCTTCCATAAATTTTATACACCCTATTCCTTAATCCGGCTGTGAGTGTTTCACAAATCTAAGTCCTGTGTATTTTTTAATTTATTTCTCATTGTGGTGCTTTTATTTCCACGCATATTCTCCAAGGCAATCTGTTCTCAGACATATCACATATTCTTGTCTAATTCATTCAATTATCTCTGTTGGTGATTCTTAAAAAATATCCAATTACTGTATTTACTCGCAAATAGGTCGCTCCAGTGGATCAGTCACACACTTAGTTTGGGGTCCTCAAAGTGGATATTAGAAGTTGACCCCCCAGACAGGTTGCACCCTTAGTTATGGGGGTCACATTGACATTTTTCAAGGTAAATATAACTAAAATTTGTTATCGAGACATCACAAAAAGTTGTCCATAACATCTTTAAAATTGAAAATAAATCTTCATAAACTTTGTGTCCTTTAATAAATATTTGGAAAATATTGTCATCTGCTCAAACATAAGCAAGAGAAAGGGAGAAACAGATTCTCCAACTTTTTTCATAAATGACAACTCCCTACTAACAACAGTAAGCAAAAACTGATGTGTGGAAAGGTTGCAACCGATATTTTTTCTTCTTTAAATTTTATTTTTAGAAACTGAGACCTATATATTATGATAATTTCCACTTTCAAATGTTAAGTTCAATTCAATCTTATAGATCTTACTGTCAGTTATTTTAGCATTTTCATTGGACTGATAACATTTGTGAACAAATTTAACTATGTTATTTATAATGCCTTAGTGTTGACGTTTCTTATCATCATTCTTTTTGTAAAATTTTCTTTTCATAATGTTTTCTACACACTTCTTTAACATATACTGTACTTAAAACTTAATAAAGTTAAGTTGATGCCGTTGATCAGAATCTCGTATATTTATTTTGTCAGTCTTGTGCTTATAAAAATGTATGTTGATCAGAGCTTCCTACATTCATTTTGACAGTCTTTTATAAAAATGAATGTTGAACAGAGCTTCCTACATTCATTTTGACAGTATTTTATAAAAATGTATGTTGATGAGAAACTCCTATTTTGTATGTTTTGCAAATCACCCATAGAATTTATGTAATTTGTAACATAATAATGTTTCAAACTACACTGTCTGAGGCATTGCAACATAAATTATTTTTTTTAATATACATGATACGTGGCTAGTAATTCTTATCATTTTCATCTCCAAACCTTCTCGTTAATTTTGTGCTCCTCTTGGTGGTAATGTTCTTTCTCCTCCACACCATCTCTGCCGGCGTCTGGTCCCAGTTTGTTTCGTATGATGGCCATGGGACGAAGGCGAACCTGGAAATGAGAAGTGGCACGTTGTGTGTTTTACAAATAAATCTTCCAATGTGGACACAGCATGTAAGACCAGCCCAAGGATACAAACACCCAGGGTCTATATGAAATGTAAAGAAAATTAAAAGATACAAATGGCTCAGGTGTAATGTTTTATCATTCTTAAGGGTGACCAGTCATACTTTTTTGTACCAGAACAGGCTTGGTGGGTATACTTGTCCGGAATAGTCGTGTACTGTAAACATTACAGTTAAAGACTACAGAAAAAAATTATTAATTTAACAAAAGATTGAGTGCATCTGCTGACATACTACAGAAAAAAATGATTAATTTAACAAAAGATTGAGTGCATCTGCTGACATCCAAGCAGAAATAAATAAAACAATTTTAAAAATATGTATTTCATCTCACATCACAATAATTTTTCCTTCTAAAAGAATGGTTCAGAGAACGTTTAAAAGAATGGTTCAAAGAACGTTTAAAAGAATGATTCAAAGAACATTTAAACGAATGGTTCAAAGAACGAAGACTTTTTTCTGTGTGACCACAAATAATAATTTTTTTTTTTTACATCCATGGTGCCAAAATTATTTTAAATGTCCTGGTTTTAATTCAACTTTGTTTAAAACGGCCCTAACTTAATCATTCATCTTTTTTTTTAATCTGAAAATGTTGTTTTTTTTTAATATCTGTATAAACAGCCACTCCAACCCACTCGCCTAAAACCCCCTTGAATCAACATGGAATATTAAAGTTTTAAAACCCTTTCATTTCTAACACACCTATCCTTTATACCATATTAGAGTCATCACCCATGTCGAGCATAAATAGATTGAAAGATATATTTTTAGATTCATCGCTGGCTGGTAATTTCACAAAGTTAAAGCTCTCAAATTGGTATCTTATTTATGGTAATGGAGGAGGCTTCAGCCATGCCTCAGTTATAATCAGAAATATGAACAGCTGTCACTGCCATAGAGTTAAGTCCGGTGAGGCTAAGAGTTGGGAGCTAATTTAGGCCAAAATGATCCAATTATACATTATCCATGTCTACAGATAAAAATTAATTTGTGAAATTTTTTCTCAGCTGCCGAAGTGATCCAAATAACTCATCATCCAAATCTATAGCTTTACTTCATTAAGTTTTTCTAGTCAACCAAAGTGATATTTCCAACTCCTTCAGCTTGTTGCTACAAAGTTATAAAAATTACACAGTTTAAATTTATACAGTTTTTCCAGGATATACAATTTTATAGAAATTACACATCAACCATCACAATAATTGAAAATAAACCGCCAATAATCATGGCCAAACATCATCATCAACTAAGACTTACTGAACAGGATATACCAAGAGCTTATTGCTGAAGACATCATTAGGAAGAGATGGATGTGGATGGGACACACTCTTCGTAAACCCCGAAATAACATCACCAGATAATCCCTATCATATAGTCTATAGGGAAAATGGAAGAGAGGAAGGCCAAAGAATACTTGGAGATGCGAGTTAGTGGCAGACACACAAAGTATAAGATACACCTGAAAGCAACTGGAAAGGAAAGCACAGGACCAAGATGAATAGAAAATTATTGTTAACTGCCTACATTGCAGGCGGGATAAAAGGCATAAACGGAAACAAAAAAATCATAATAATAATATTCAGAGTTAACCTCATCTCTATAGCCTTGACCTATCTTTAACCTAATTAAATTTATATATAGTAGTTGGCCCTGTGGTGCAGTGAAACCTGGAAATAACACAAACCTATGGGGCTTAGTCAAAAGTGGTGCCACTTGCAGGGATGGGGCTATTACATTGCTATGAAGAAGGAGTAAACGCCTGCTGGTGAGGACAGGCTGAAATGCAAGTGAAGTGTGTTTACCTCAGAAGGGTTCACAGCCACAGGGGTCACAGAATCTTTGCTCACAGACACCATTCTACACATTCATGTTGTCAGGAACCGCAGCTAGAACCAACTTGGCTACTGATCTGAGGAGGAGGAAAGAACACACCTTAATATGAGGGGAAAAAATTTTGCAGAGACTTTTTTTCAATCAAGCTTGGGGAAATGTGAATGTTTGTAATTGCTCTCAATTGTAATGTCACTTGGATCTTATCAATAGAGATGTGATTACACTATCTGATCCATATTTTGAAGTATATGATTAATATGATATGGCGATTGGCAACAACTGCATGGGTTCTTGAATATTTTAATGAATTTAAGTACATATTATATTATGAAATAATTTAGTAAAAATAATTATCCTTCTTCTAATGAAGTCCCCTTCTAATCAATAAACTTTATTTTTAAAAATCTCCAATTAAATAATTAACTAAATTTTAGCCTAGATATTTAATGCTCCCAGATCAAGTACATATTCATAATTTATGTGTACACAATAAGTATGTAATGACAAATGTAGTCAGTCGTATGTTTACATTAGATAGTTAAGTTTGCATTCAAGGGAATCAATGATACCAAGATGTATATAGTTCACAAGAAGTGTCACATCAACAATCGAGACTGTTAAAGCCGAGACTGTGATCTCCAGGCCATTTATCTTGTGATGATGATAAAATAATTTAAAGACTTCCTCTTTAAGCTAACTGACTAAATAAACTTGGATATTTAAAAATTTATAAAAAAATTTCTAAAAATTCAAACAAGTCTGGATTTACTGATTAATCCAAATGTATATTAAATATTTATAAATATATTTATAATTTTAAGTAATAATGTGAATTTGCAAGTAAAACTAAACAATTTTCTGTGCAATAAACTTACTTCTATTTGATTTTTTTCAAGGATAGTTTGTCTCTAGTAATTCGTGTACTTTGAAAAATCTCTCACAAAACAACTCAAACAATAATTAATAAGTGTAAGCCGTTTAACAATTTATTCACAAAAGTATATAATCAAATTTATTAGGGTTTTGCTTTTTGTTGTTTTTTTTTTAAATAAATTAATAGCATCAAATTTCACATTAATATGTAAACAACTGCAGCACAAGCAATTTTGCAAGAGTTTTTCTTGTTTATCTTTTATTTCTGAAAATCATAATGCTAAAGATAGATTAGCATTATATCATATCTTATTTCCCACTCTGATAGACTTTGTATAGGTTTCAGTTTGCAGTCAAAGTTCAGAGTTTATTTTTGTAGAACTTTGGCCAGCCTTTACAGTCCAAAGGGCAAAGCAAGTAACAGTTTAAATAAAATATAGACTTTATCATTGGCAGACCATTTTTTAAAAAAATAATTTAATAATAAAATACTACAGTTGCATGGAGGGAGCAGAACTGGGATACAGAACTTAATTTTTTTCTTTCATACAAATTCAAAATTAGTGGAGAGGAGGTTGCCAGATGTGCCTATCTGGCACAAAAGAGTTTATTAAGTTTGATTTTTTTAAACCATCTTTTTCATTGTCTGATTAGATATAAATATATTTTACTTTAAAAAATAATAAAGAAAAATGGATGTTTATACAGCATTCTCAAGATACAAGGGTGAAATATTTTTTAAAATCTTTCTTTGTTTTTTTCCCAAATTATTTCACTCTATTTAAAACATATCAAGGTTAACATTCAGCTTACTTTTCAGGTAATAAAAGCCAGCTGGCAAAAAAAAACTTGACTTCACCTCAAGCATTGTTAAGACATGAACCAGGAATAGAAATTATCATTACAGCCTACATCTGGCAACATTTAGTTTTTATGTATAAATATAGAGAGGTGATGCAATGTATTTTTTATGAGTCCCCATTTGAACACAGACCTATTTGCATCATATTTTACTATTACAAGACTTGTCACTGTCTGCTTTAACGAAATAGTGTGACCTTAAGACACTGATTACTACTGATCATTCTAGTGAGAAATAACCCCATGCAACCTTGCTGTTATCTGTCACAATAAAAATTGTTAGTATGTCACTGCATGTCTTTTTGTTGCCATGTGTTGGCTGAATGGGTCCCAAAAAAGCAATACATTTAATAATGGTATTATTAAATTTTATCTTGGCAATGCTGGCAAATATTTTGACATAAAACTAATATTTATTTATTTATTTATTTAGGCATTTTTATATAGCACTTACCTTAAAGCTCTAAGAGCTTTACAATTATTAAAAACATGTAAACTAACTCCAATAAAAATGAGACATTAGGATAGTAACTACTATACTATAGAAACAATTAAAATGGCTATAAAACGAGGACACTTTGGCACGTGAGAGGTGAGAGATTTATCCACATTGCCCCCCAGTCTATTATGCATGTACCCAGGACATGTGATGGCAGAATAAATAGGCATTGTTTGAGAGTCTTTGTGTGTTTTATTAGTTTAAGTTAGTTTAAATTGTCACATTGGCATGCAAGCACTCAGTAGGAAAAACAATCTTCACAAAACCCACACAGAAAAGAGCCCTAAGTGAACATGACCCACATTTCACCTACCTCAGCAGTGTGTGCAAGTTAGCCCTAACACATAATATACAGGTCAAACTATGCAGCAGACTATAGTCTGCAAGACTTCACTCTAAGAGGTTAATATATGTAATACAATTATTTTAGACCAGGCAATTTAACCTTCTTTTTTGCAAATAATTTTCTACTCCATTACTATTTTGGAACAAAAAAAAGTTATATTGAAATCCAAAATAATTCTTCAAAAAATTACTATATATTGAAATCTAATTTAAATATCTAAATATATGCTTTACCTTGAATAATTTCAAAACCAACCAAAAAAGAGACCTAATTTAAAAGAAACTGCACACTTTTCCAAGCTGATAGGTACATTCTCAGTATATTTTTTCATTTTATGATAAAAATTATTTACCACATACTAAGAATTTATTTATATTTTATATAAAAAACGCATTACAGAAAGATTAACACTGTCACTGAGTGAAAGTTAAATAAGTTGGAAATCATAATTTAATTTCATCACAGTCACAACTTATATATGATCTGAATTAAATTATTATTGCATAAGAGTTGACAGAATCAACACTAGATGGAATTTATTATTAATTGAAACAGATACCTCAATTAGCAGACCAAAAAAAATGGATCACATCTCAATCCTAGATTCTTTAACCCTCTTGAGTTAGCTGGGCCGATGTATTGGCCCAATAATAGAAGACTCAAGATTGGCTGGCAGGACTTTGTTCCAGCTACTCAGATTTTGTCTCCTTTTTCTTGCTCATCTCACCATTTTAATGTTGGCTTCCATTGATAGTTTATCATGTTCTGTCTTTGTACACAATTTTTTTTTTGTAGGCAGTGACCCCTATAAATGCTTAAAAAATATAAGAACTTGAAAGATGCCAAAAAGGCATAAGCAGCCTCGGAAAAAAAATTGCATGCATAAATTATGCAAATCAGGATATTTCATTTGAATAAATGTTGAGATTTCAGTTTTCTTCCTAAATTTCATATTAGTTTATTCAATTCCTTACAAGAATATAAATATAACATATTTGGGCATTGTAAGTGTAGGGCATCAATCAAGGCATTTGAAAAGGGCTCTGTCTTTTTGGCATAGACAGTCCAAAAAGGCTGTGTCTCAAGAGGGTTAACTTAATTTATACATAAAGTTGAGGAAGAGTCAGTAACTGTCAAGAACGGATAATAACAATAAAACTTTGAATTAATAGGTCTTTTAAATAATTTGATATTTGCAGTTTCTTCCTCGTATCAGTAATGGAGACTAGAGTGTCTAGAGCAAACATTTTCAAGGTTCCACAATGGGTGACAATGATGACTAATGATGAAAATGTGTCATGTTTTATTATAGTTAAAATAGAATTGACATTCTGAGTTGAACAGGTACATGGTGTATGAGTACCCGGTATGCTCTTTTTTATCTTCAAGTACTTCAAATTTACTTTTAAGTTATAACCAAATTTGTATAAATGACTTTAGTTTAACTTCTAGCCTACAGTTAAAGTACAGTTTTAAATTATTTTGCAGCCTATTTACTAGAGTAGGCTAGACTAGTATTATTATAGTTATAAGTTATAGGCCTATGCCTATACTATATAAAATTATAATAGTTTTTAATAGTAAATAGACATACCTTAGACTTAGTCTTAGTAGGCCTAACAAATAAGTAGGCTAAGTAGATTGGATTAATCTAAACTAAAGTTCTGTCTAAACTAAAACTAGAAATTAAAATAATAATTTTTAAGTTTTAAGGCTTTAAGTTTAAGTTAAGGTAACTTTTTTTTTTTTTTTAAATCCTCATACTCATAGAAAAGTCATAGTTTACCTTGCCAACTGCTGTAATTAAAATCCAAATCAAGGGATATGAGTTAACTGTGTTCATTTGGTTACGGAATTTCTTCCTCCAATGGAAATCTGCAACTGTCTCAAACTTATGTTCAAAGTTCACCTGTCACTGAGCTGAATACAAGGGGAGGGCAGCAGCCTTTCTCATTTTCCACAAATATTGACAACCCAAATTAACACAGAAAAAGTCAAAGTCACAAATGGCAACAACTTTTTAAACACAAAATGCATGCAGTTTCCATAACAAAATTTTAATCAACTTGGTGAAAATGTTTAGACTTAAATGAATAGTTCGGTAATATCTATATATTAGTGAAATACTGCAGAATTTAATCAAAGCTCAGTCACATAAAGTATAAACTTAAACATAGTTCTTCTTCTTTTGTCAACAACTTAAATGATAAAACTACTAACCGAAATAAAAAAATATTCTAAATATAACTTAGAAAGGGCATTTCTGTGAAGTTTTCATTTTTTTAATAATCGTCAAACTGAACTGTTAAGAAATTTAAACAATATATCAATTGAAAATTATTGTAAGTAAAATATTTTAAAAGAAAAATCATAACTTTAAATATATATAATAAACAGTGTCCAATAATGAGGTCAATCATCTCGTTTATAAACCGATTTTGTATGACTCGGTAATTGGTTGCATACACTATCATTGCATTTTTTTTCCAGTGATTCCCCCCCCCCCNCCCCCCCCCCCCCAAAAAAAAGTATTTTATGTCTACATTTTTACCCCCACTCCCCCCACCCCCCAAAATGAATAATAATATATTTATATAAACTAGGCCTACATTTTACTTTGTGCTGATATGTTTTAATAACACAAAATTGTAGGGAAAAACATTGTATTGCATCTTTAGCTTTTTAATCAACAAATAAAAAAGTGTTTACATGAATTTTGTAATGCAGAATCAATGAAAAGGTTGTTAAAACTAATTATCATTGTTTGCGGAAGTATAAATAGGATTATTGTCAGTATAGCTGACAATTGTAGCATAGTGTCTAGTTACTATCATCTTCCCAGGGAGTAGCAAGGTGTTGCTCTATCGTAACAATGGGCATAGTAGCTGATTCATTATTTTCATCTTGCGGAACTGATATACTAGACAAGTCAACTAACCATTTAGCACTTAAAATAGAAGCATTGTCAGTGTGAGCAATAGTTGTCAAAAGCTCTCTCTGTCTCCTGGCAGCTACTTGCATTAGTCGAATCAATTTTTGTCGAGGAGCATGTGGTAATTTCTTATGCATTATCGGTGCTGTTGAACTTGCTATTTCAACATGACTTGTGATGCAAAATAGATGTTACAGGTTTTGCAAATTAGTTCAAGCAGCAATAATATTATTGTTACTCACTTTACTTTCCTTTTGGAAATTAACTTGATAAAATGTTCCACAGACTTGCATCCTTGAATTTACCTGACCGTAAATGTCAGTTGATCAATGTGTGAAATGTCTGAAGTGGAATCATAACTTATTGAATAATACTTTGTCTCTTTAATTTATTCCAGAATAGCACAGAGGACATGTTGCCCCATTAGATCAATAATTTTTTCTCAAATATTTTCCGAAAGATATGATGTGTTATCCTTTTCAGCATTTCCATACAGTTTGAGATACTCTTACAAAAAAGGTTTAAATTCACTCAGCAGCTCTAAAATACCTCAACAATTTCCATTGGAAGCAAGAAAGCGAACGCCCTAAACCCCACGAGTCAGAACTGGATGCCAGTACTTCTGTGTTGACCTATGGTCTTTGATTGATAAAGGACCTAAACACCTAAAGCTGCTTTCAGTCGAAGAAAATATGCAGTCATGTCCTTGCGATGCACTTCTCCATTTTCATGTTCTACAATTAGATTGTTATGTTTCCAGTACTTAAATCCTGATATAGCAAAGGGAAATACTTTTTTGGACAATAGACGAATAGGAAAACAATACAAACAACCTTGGTATGTTGAATAGAGAAGCCATTCGAGTTTTACACACTCGTCATTCCGCAGTTCACGTTTGAACATATTTCTTGATAAAAACCTTGTCTTAGTTCTTTCTTCTCCAGCTCTGCCTGAGTGTGAAAGGTTGCAGTCATGATTCTGACACAATGATGGACCACCGCGAATTCAATACTCAACTGTACACGTGTTCTTAATATTCAAAAGCCAGGGATCTGTGTGGTGAATCACAGACTCTCGTTTTCTGACACAGCTTTGTGTGGTGAATCACACACTCTCGTTTTCTGAGGCAGCTTTGTGTGTTTTAATTTTTTCAATTTCCTCAGCAGAGGAAATAGGTAATGGTATTGTCTGGAACTAGATCGCTGGATCCAATAGATGACGCTTTTTTTTACTTTGATGAGAAGTATTAGTCACTGTGATTTCGATTGGATTTAACCAAGATGTTAATTTTGCAAGTTTACCCGTTTTCCTTGTCTCCTCAGCTCTTTTTCTCTTCTGTGCTCCAATTATAAAACTAATTTTTTATTCCCGGTTCAGGGGTTAAATAAGTAGAAATATATTCATTGGTTACAAGTATTTCTATAATAATAGCAGCAATCCGTTTAAATGATACAGGTCATTTTTTTTTTTAATGGATTTGTCTGTCCCTTCAGACTGACACGTGCCCCGCTAAAAAAAAAAACATCGGGAAATGATCAATAGAAATCTTGCCATTAATAAAATCGATCTCTGTGTTTGAGCTACCAGGTATGTATGTAAGATGAAGATGACTTTGAGCTTTAAACAGTGAGCACAAATTATGTCTAAATGCCTATATATTTCTGCGTACAGCTCAGACATTCGGTGACTGTTGGGTTCTATTTATCAAATATGTTTTTCAGACACAGAATACAAAATATTTGTCTGTTGAAAAATTATAAAGTTATTTGGGTTTTGTTTTTGAAAAATAAAGTTACTTTTAAAAAGAATTATTCCTGATATAATGCTAATTGAATTCAGTAGAACTTTCACTGGTGCTAGGATAGATTTTTCTCCACAAATTTCACTACGGAGGAGAGGCGTATCTAGGGTAATTACCGCCCGGGGCCAACATCTTTGTCTAAATACTCAACTTTATTATTTTTCGATTCATATCTGGGAGAAGTAAAACTTGTTGACGAGAGTTATTCCCCTTAAAAAGTTTTTTTAAAGTATCCAAATTGTGATTCGCATTTATAATATTAATTTTGGAACCTGCCGATAAAATCGTGGGTTAAAATTGGGAAACGTGATGTAAACTGATTTTTAAATCAAATTTAATTGCCAAAACTTTTCAATATTCATTAATTAATATTTGCAACATGAAGCCTTTATAAGAGTGAGTTTCCTAGAAGCGCGGGGCCCCCTAGAAGCCCCTGTGCCCATGCCTTAAGACGGCACTGGGGAGGGGTAATAAAGTGCACTCACAGAAAAACTCTCAATAAAATATGTAGGCCTACTTTCATCATCATCATGTCCCTGGACCGTTGGGGCGTCACGGATGACATGAAAACTATCCGCCATTCCTCTCTGTTTGCCGCACTTCGCACAAGACTTCAAGAACACTGCTACTGCTAGTAGTTAACTATAGGCCTGCTTTGGCCATTGACAAAATCAAAGGAGATGATTGGTCCCGGAGGATTACACTTACGACAGTTACCCTGTTACCATTTTTTTTAAAAATACATTTATGTTCTGTCATCCCACAACCCCATAATATTAATAATATATTATATAAACATTAATTGTAAGATAAGATCCATACATTTAGGTTCTGACATCCCACAACCCCATATCAACTTTAATTGTAAGATAAGATCCATACATGACTTAGTCTATATATTTTAACGAAGAAGTGGCAGTGCTACATGGGTGCACCGAGTGAGTTTTGGCAGTGCTACATGGCTGCACAGAGCGAGTTGTGACTGCTACATGCGTGCACGGAGTGAGTTGTGGCAGTGCTACATGGGTGCACCGAGCGAGTTGTGGCAGTGCTACATGCGTGCACCGAGCGAGTTGTGGCAGTGCTACATGGGTGCACCGAGCGAGTTGTGGCAGTGCTACATGCGTGCACTGAGTGAGTTGTGGTAGTGCTACATGGTGCACCGAGCGAGTTGTGACAGCTACGTGGGGGCACCGAGCGAGTTGTGGCAGTGCTAAATGGGTGCACTGAGCTAGTTGATAGTGCTATGTGGATGCACCTAGCTAGTTTTGGCAGTGCTAAATGGGTGCACTGAGCTAGTTGATAGTGCTATGCGGATGCACCTAGCTAGTTGCGGCCATGATGGGGTCCAAATTTTTTTGTTTTATATCAGGTTCATTTTTTATTATTAGCCCTGAACAAAGAATGTTAAAAATAGACCTACATGTCATCCCATCTAAATATGTTTTTGATGAATTAAGTATCTTTTCTTATGGACTTGAGCAATGACAAATTTCACATAGCGCTGCTGGCACTCTGGCCTTAATGTTGTAAGATGCTTGAGAGAGAGATAACCTTGAGCTGGAAGCACCAGGAAAGCTTTTTACATGATACAGCGTGAATACATTAAGTAGAAGCACATACTTGTAGGCTATGCAGCTTCATTGAAAGAGAAACTCGAAGCAGAACTCATTTTATTTTAATTAGCTATTATGTTTTGACACCAAGTAATGCAAAAAATTAAGAACACAAATTATTATCAAAGATTATTTATTACAGGAACTATGCCACATTTACATATAACAATACTAAATAACAGTCACTGCACACTTGGATGCCACTAATTGATAATTGTTGTTTTTAACTGAATTACTAACGTGACATTAACAGTTAAAATAATTTTCTTAATGTATAACTCCAATATTAACTTTCTGCATTTTCATTAATGGGTACTGTAGCGGTATACAAAATTCATACTCAAAAAAGTATAATGATATAATTAAGTGTATAGCATTGAATGATTTTTTATTTTTTTTACGGTTTTCCTGGGTTATAGATATATATTTCCTTTTCACTAAAAATGCTTCATGTATATAAAAACAAATTTTCATGGGCTAGCAATGTATAAGTATAACCATATGAAATAAAAATGGCTCTAGTTTCTTTGTATAAAGATGGCCGAAGTCACAGTCTCTTCCTCTTCAACGTGTGCTTTCAGGCTTCTATGTATTTTGTACCTGTGAAATCATATTTTAAAAGTTACTTTACATGAACATTTTTGAACCAACATATCTAAAATTAAAAACAACTTTTAAATAGATAAACCAAAACGAGGAGGGCAGACTCCTGCTTCACTTACATGCCTAAGAACACTTGCTTTCAATTAACGGTACTTCAATTGACATGTCATATCAACAACACTTAGTGTGGATGAGTTATTATTAAGGGATTAAATTTTTTTTTAAACAATTAATATACCTAACACATGTGACATTCACATTCAATAAAATTAAAAATGTGTGTGACATATCTCAGCATACTGCCAAATTTTCTTGCATAATAAAGCAAACTGACTAAACACCTGAAATTGGCAACCAATTATATTTTAGAATAATGTAAAGCCACTCTGGGGGCATCTGAAAAGAGCTTGGCAAGCCTCATGCCGGAAAAACTTCTTGAAATTTTGGTATTGAAAAGAATTAAGCTCATTTTATATTTTACTTACACATTATTATAACACGCTCTCCGACATATTTGACAGGCTTTTCCTACTTAGAAGACTGGATTAGTAAATGACGTCGCATAAGTATGAATGGAGCTGTCAAACCACTGCTGAAGAACAGTATGAAGTACAAAGTCAACTTGGTCTTGTTGTGAACGTCGAAAGGAAGATTCTGACAAAAGAAACACAAGCATAATATTTTGAAACTGAAAATAAAAAGCCTTTGTCAAAATTATTTCAAAGTAAAATCACAGTCAGCTTTAGGGAACGAAAGCTTAATATGAAATCAGAATTCAAATAAAATATGGTACAATAAGATGTGTTGATGAAGAATTCAGTGCTGTCACATACCTCATGGCCATAACAGAGAATATTCTTTCATTTTAAATCAAGAAAACTTCTTTATTATATCTATCACATTTGCAACTATGTGGATTATTTTCTGAAATTTTAATTCAGCCATTCTAATATTCAATAATGAGCTTTTTTAAAATTGTGTAATTCAATCATGGCTTGTATCTAACTCTATATTTCATGTTTGGGGAGATCATGGAAGATACTGTGATTATCTGATTCTTCAAAGGAGATTTTTTTATTTGTAAAGCAATCCAATTATTTTTATCATTTTTTTTACAGTACCGGTATCTAAAAAAAATAATGTATCTGTTAGAAATGTATGTTAATAATTTTAAGACATTTTTTTTAAAAGTGCAATTATAAATTGCGCACCCCAAATCTTGCTTTGCATGTCTTAAAGTACTGAATGCTTGTGGCATTGTAAGCTGATGTTATGAGCCAATAGCAACTAACAAAAATTTATTCTTTGAATAAAAGCAAACATGGGCCTTTATTATTTCTTACTTATAATAAGCCTGAAAAATGCAATCTCTACTCTCTCTGCTTCAACATTTCCATACTAAATTTAAGTAACTACTTTTAGTTATAAACAATACGGTTTATATAATTATGTAATACAATAGCAATGTAAGTTACTATAATTACATCATAATATAATAATACCACTAGACTAGCTAGACTAGTTAATTTAGTTGTAGTAGGTCATTCATTCAGTGTAGATAATTTGGTTAAGCAAGAGAGAGTTTTCATTGGAAATGGATGTTCATATATACTGTACACCATCGCCGGATGTCTCGAGAAATGTGAGATTTCATTGCCATTTTAAAATAAAAATGAGAGAGATGTGTTGCTATGCGCCGGTATTCAACATCACCCCTGAAGAACGCATTGTAAACGTCGGGAATGAGTTAAATCTGTAAATCATTCAAGCTTTTAACTATGATTTTGTTAGCAGACAATTATATCAGAGAAGGGCATAACAGCCGGTGAAGGGTCATTATTACAGTTATTGTGTTAATGGCAAAAGTTGCAGATATTTATGAAATTTTAAATTATTACCATATTTAAATCAAAATTTTTTGATAGCTTGTGTTTTAAAATGAACTTAGAAAGCATTTAAACATGAATATTCTAATTTGCTGTTTAAAAGCATGATATAGCCCATATTGTAAATTATCATAATATGCAGTGTGCACACATTATGGTTCAATGCATTGAGTATTGGAAGTCTGTTAACTTTGTGGTTGTTAGCACATCGTCAGACAGCATGTATAATACCGTGTTGTTGTAGATACAACTGACTTCATTGTGAACTAATGCAGAAATTGTCAAAAGAATTCATTGTGTCTACAGAAGCAGATGTGGCTGATTCAGATTGAGCGGCCCACGGCGACTTTGTTTTGAATTCACTGCCTTTATTTTTTTCTTATTTTTTGTTAAAAGAGTTACATTTTCGGAATTAAAATTTTATTTGTTGATTAATTATAATTTTAAAATTTTCATTGGTTGGCTCATTATCACATTTCTTTTGTTCCGCCATATTTGATATCTTTGGGGTGCCTGTAGGGTGTGGAGATTTCTTCATTTTGTGGCTATATTTTCGTTGCAACCTGAAATAAAGTGTGTAGAAGTGTATTTCATGAAACTGTAAGTTGGATTTTCATTATTTCTTCAGTTTATAATTATTTGGGACCCTTTTTTATTGTTTTTGTTAATTTTTATAGTTTTCTTGCCAAAGTGAGTGTGAAATTCCATGTGTTTTCACTTGTGGATTTACGGCTAGTTTTTAGGGTTCAGGTTAGGCTTAGGGATCGATTTAGGGTTAGGGTTAGGCATAGGGATCGATTTAGGGTTAGGCATAGGGATTGATTTAGGATTAGGGTTCGGCATAAGGATAGATCTAGGGTTAGGGTTAGGCATAGGGATAGGTTTAGGGTTCAGGTTAGGCATAGAGATCGATTTAAGACAATTTTTTCATACATTTTTAAAGTTTTCTTCCTAATTTTAGCAAACGTGAATTATTTTATTTTTCCATGGCCGCCATCTCGGTTGCCTCGACCAGTGAACACGTAAAAGTGCGCAGGTCGAGGCAACCAAGATGGCGGCCATGGAAATAGACTCGGGCCGCTCTCTCTTAAATTACCGCGGATGTATTTATTAAACCAGATATAACTGCATAGACATAAAATAGCAGTAATGATAATTTTTGATGTGAATTTAAATTGAAGAACCAATATTTTTTAATAAACCCAACCTCTCACTTCTGATACCGGGTCCGAACAGCCGCAGCCTAAAAATAATGTGTGCCTTAGTAAATAAAAGAACATTGGCCATATTTCATTGCCATCAATGCCATTATCATCAGCATCATTGGTGGATTGGGTTGAGGAAGCCTCCTTATTCCTTATTAAATCAATAGACTCAAGAATTCATTGGCATATTGCTGAAATACGAGACGCCAGAAAATTTGGTGTGGATGATCAATATATACGAAGCTCTACTTTGAATAATCTAAGTGTTTGTACTATAGTGTACTTTGCCTCAGTCAGTCTTGTGTGTTGACATGGCAAATGGCGTTGTTGTACTTGTGGTGACCTTCTCTGCTTAAAGATGGTGCAGAATCACTTGGCCTTCACAATATGTAGCGTAAGATGTAATTATTTTCCTGAGTATCTTGTTTACTTACAGATCCTGGGATACCCTCCTGTTGCCAACCTTGACTCCTCATGACAGAGGAGGTTGTAAATCGCCTTACAAGAGCACGGGAGGCTTGACCTAACACCATTTTGGATTTTATCAAGGAGGGTTATCTGTAACTATTTTCTCAGATACTTTGTTCTTTTCTATTTGACACTTTTGCCAGATTTTTGAGAAAGAGCGATTTGAGGACAAAGATTTAACAAAAAACTCTGAATATAGTATTTTAAATAATAAAACCATAAGTAGCCGTTACAATGTCTTATTTAGCTGAATAACTATCAATTTAATTATCATTTTAAAAATCATAGCCTAGGCCAAATCTCAGTATACTAAACCGAACTAATACTAGACAAGGCACTTCAAAAGCTTGTAAATATAAAATGTAGCATACATATATAATACAGGCCTATAACTATAATTAATTTTTTTTAATGACTTAAGTTTAACAGTGAGTTGTATTTAAATTTTCGCATTTTTTAGTGTAAGATTTAGGGGGGGGCGGCATATTATTAGATTTGTATTGGTGACGATGTGGGGAATGAGTATAATAATAGTCACTAATGAGAGTGTTTATTTGTTGGCCGGCACTACGTACACCACAACTATTGACTTTGGCCTGCGTACACCGCAGCGATTGAAGGTAGCAAAACCATGGTCTTTGCGAGTTTTTAACTTTTTGGCCTAACCTATACTTGTAGATTTAATGTTATACTCTTGTTAAAACTGAAAACTATTTCTTTAAAAATCGTTAAGTACCTTGGGAGGAAGATATTGAGTAAGTTCCACGCTTATGTGGCAAAGTACTTATAGAGCATTTCTTATTATTTATTGTAAGGGAGGGGGCTGGGGTGTAATGTTAAACCATGATTTATTTTTAAAGTTAACCACTTTATTGCCCCCATATATTGAAATAAAAATATATTTATTAATTGGTGTAAGTTTTATCCTATGATTTGGAATCTTAATAGGCATAAAAAGAGTAGCTAATTTGAAATTATTCCCCCCCCCCCCCCGTTTTTTTTTTTTTTTTTTTTTTTTTTTTTTTTTTCTCCCTCCTTTTTTTTTTTTTTTTGTTTTTTTGTTTTTTTTGTTGAGGGGGTGGGAGGCATTATAATTATAACATTGTATGTGATCCCTCAGGGCGTGGTGTAAAACTGAATGGGAAGCCATTGTATCTATTTTGTTAACATCTATTACGCCACAAATACATTACGGGAAGAGAATCACATACATTGATCATGAAGTCGTGAAGTTAAAGTTGTCAGAGGCATTGTCGTTGTGATATCAAGCGATTGTCAACACAAAACAACAGTATGATGATCAATACGAAACACTGCACTGATTTTTAAAAGTCTGTTAATAACTAAATATCATTGATTTAGTTTTATATTGTTATTATACATTGGTTTAAAAAAATGCCGGCGGACATCAGCACCCCAATTGTTGTGCGGACCTTTTTTGGGGACAGCCCTTATCCATAGGCGTGATTTGCGAAGGCCCTCTTTTTGGTTTAGCCTCTGCCCATAACTTATCTCCACCCCCCAGCAAGGATCAATTTCTTAACAAAAAACAACAAATAAAAAAACTTTGAAATATCGTAAATCCTGTCCCAAACGCATTGTGCAATGGTTTCTGTGACAAAAAGTCGTGTTTTACCCTGAGAATAGCACATGCCATGCTATTCTGGAAACAAATTATTCCGTAATGAACAGGGTAAACGCAGACCTATGGCTTTGTTATACAGTTTGCTACGGCGCCGTAAGTTTCTAAAATCGTGGTGTTTTCAAAAGATTTGCTGTGAGACTGAGGGTTGTGAATGAACCGTTGATTTCGTGTGTACATTTTGCCAATACATTCATAGTGAAAGCAAGATGGTTGAAATACGACCATGCAGATTAATATTCATATGATATTATTGATATATTGGTATTTTCTTTGGGTGTTCGTAAAAGTAAAATGTAAATATTCAACTACACGAAGAATGTTGAAATACAATAAAATATCACATATATTTAAATTGTATAAATTGCTATAAAATATATAATAACTTCTCATAAAACTACTGTTGCAAATGAACATGATAATTTAAATATAAAATATTTTAATGAAAATAGGAAGAACAAAAAACTAGATCCCCCACTGGGAATTTATCTCAAAATTTAATATCGCCAAGCGTCCACTCTACCACTTAACCACACAAGATCTAGTCTAACATGCATATTATCTTATAACCAGGCCAATGGTACATTTTTGCCACGGTGTACCCGGGCCAAATGCCCACGCGTTCGCTAGGTACACCGCCGCCGTGTACGCATCCACTTCGTTTATTGTTTTGTAGGTTTTTACTTTTTTCGCATTTTTAAGATGCTGGAACTGTAACCTGTAACATTTTATGTTATGTTTGGATACACAGCAACTTATTAAGTAATATTTCTTATACTTTTCATTAATAATGACAATGAAGTTTTGAAATTGCACTAGTCTCTAGTACAGTTACCTGTACTGGTCTTTATAAAGCTTTATTACATTTATTAAGGGATTGCATTGCATAGACTTAGACCTAGTACTTAGTCTTGGCCTGTGTGAGTGTGAGTCAGTGAGTGTGCTTTTTTTTTTTTTTTTTTTTTTTTTTTTTTTTTTTTTTTTGGGGGGGGGGGTCATTCTGGACTGGACAATCTGTTTGTGTGTGTTTGTACAAATTTATCATTATAAAATTTACAAAAAAACTTTGAGATGTTACTTTAATTGAACCATTTTGTAAAAATGGGCCTGGCATAACTTGCATTTGGCATTTGTCATTTGGCATTTGCAAATAGCACCATCCCAATCCCAGGCATCCCTGCTTCTGTCCCAAGGCCACAAGGGCTTCTTTAATTTCCAGGTTTCACTGTATCTGAGTATAATATAGGCTTAGGCGCCCATAATATTATAATCGTTATAATTTATAATGATGATGGCCTTATTAACGAACTTACATTTAGGACTACTCAACAAGTAATCTAATTATCAATGTGAAGTGCACTGTGTGGAGACCTGTGTGAGTGTGAGCAACTCTGACCAAAAAAAAATAAGAAAAGAAGGTACTCACTCTTATAAGATACTATTTATGTACATCAGTGGCATAGGAAAGTCAGAGGGTTGGTTCACCCAGGGCCACACATTTTTGTAGCATTGGAGAGCAAAAATCTTTGGCCGCCCTGGGCGGCACTAACCTTAGCTACGCCGCTGATGTACATCTAGTGACCATAAGAATAATGCAGTTAGGGTTACCAACCATCTGTAAATTTATGAACAGTCTGTAAAAATTTGACTTAAAATGGCTTGTCCAAAAATAGTCATTAAGAACTTAAGGGTGTCCATTAAAATGTGAAATTTCACAAATATCTTTTCAAGCGGAAAATAGGGGATATCTCAGCATTTATAATTTCTTCTTGCTGGCTTTAAACTTGAATGATCATGATTATGAGAAACTTTGATGATAATGCCTTAAAATTAACTAACGTTTGAAAATAGGCTCAACCATTGTCATTATATGACTTAGAGTAATAATAAAATAGGCCTACAGACATTGTGAACGAACATAGTTGTAGAGTAATTTCAAATTCGTTAGCCTCAAATATTAATTTTAAATATGTGTCCTTAAAATTTTTGTTTGTCTGAAAAAATTGTGGAGATTTAGATTATTTTTCAGATATTTTAATTTTTTGGCATAAAGCCTACATTACATGGAAGTCTCACCAAAAAAGAAAAAAGATTCCATTAAAAAAAAAATTGTGAAAGCTAGCTAATTTTGGAACTATTCTTGGTAGGAACTATGCTTTATGGTATTAAAATATCACCCAGCTTAATCTATTTAGTTTTATTTTGGAGGCTGTTATATTGATATATTAAATTATAAACTTTTAATAATCAGTTGCATAATATTCTAGCAATCCAGCACTACCTGTTAAATACATTAATTTTAATCTAAAAATGCAAAAAGCTATTTACAGGTTAGGGCTATATCATGTTTGTGCAATGTTGCATGTATTATTTATATATGCTATTTTCAGGTATGGAGGTCATGGATGAACCAGTAGTTGATGGAACTTGTCTGACAATGTGCCCTGAAGATGAAATAGCCCTGTAAGTTCTCTACTGCAAGCCAACCTTTCAAATAACTCCTCTATGACAGGGATCCATAACTCTTTGGATTTTTATTATTAATTATATATTTATACTTTTATGTCCATCTTAAGTTGTCCATTGCCACGTGAAGAGCCTTACAGGTGCTGACCCTAAACTATTTTATCACAAAAATAATGTAAGGGAGATTCTTTTATGTCATCAACTCTTACAAATTATGTCCCATTAAATGATACATTTGTAATCTGTATTCTAATGAGTGAGCGTCATGCACAGTCTTGCTGTACAGATTCTTTTGGTATTAGTTAGCTATATTTTTAAATTTTTATTTCTTGCTGTGGTTAGACAGTCCTAATGAAAAAAAAAGTGATTAAAATAAGATTATTTTATTGATCCAAATAAATGGAAATGTTTTTTTATTACATTGTGCTTACTCATTTTCAGCACATAAATAAATACATATTCTAACTAAGACCATATCTTACAAATACAAAAATTTAAACAAAAACAACTAAAGTATTTCTCTAGCATAGAAATAACATAAGCCATCAGTGACCGGTTTTAGTGAAAATAACGACATAATTAGTGATCATATAGATTTGGGAACCACTAGGGGAGCACAGACTGGGGAACGAAATAATTTGCATATCTTTCGGTCTTAACTTAAAGAGAAAGAATTCACCCTGATCGAGCTGATTGTAGGTATTTGTCATGAAGTGGGTGGGATATAACATCCAACAAAATTTTTAGTTTTACAAAAGCATTTTCCTTCAAATAATTCTTCAAATGAAGGATGTTTAGTTTGGGTGATATTACAAGCTTTCTTGTTTAGTCTATTTAATTGGTGCTTGATGTCAAAGGATGAAATCCTACACCAGCAGGTAATACTAAAGTTTATTAGGCGTCCAATTTTTGCACTGTAGAATTTAGTTACATTTTCTGAAAAAAATAAAAATAAGTTTAAAACTGTAAAAAGTAACTTGTTCAAACCAATTTCCCTTTAAAATTAATTAAAGTTTTATTAAGTTTATATTTTGTGAGGGGAAATGAAAATATTTTGCAAAATAACTAAAATAATATAAATATAACGAATGTTTTTTATGATAAATTTTGATTAAAAATTGTGGTTGCTTTATAGATTAATTCTTTGTGAAAACAATTTTAAAAATCTCATTCTTATTTAGGATGATGATAAATTATTGGTGAGCTCTTGGAAGGGATAGACCCTGGTCTTTTTTTTAATAATAATCTATAATGACATGCAGCTCCCAAAATATTTTCATAGCAGATATAGTGCCAAATTTATAAAAATTTAGTAAATGTAATTTTAAAAATCTGATATAATTATGTAAAGACATTTTTTTTTCTTTTACAAGGAGAATAAGAGAAGGATTGGTTCACATGCTTGAAACATCATCTGTACATCTGGAACTGAATGGAAAATCTAGAAGGTGAATAAAATGCAGTTTTTCAATTATTTTAATCGTGTTGAAAAATAAAATTTTAAATACAATTTATTCGCCCAAATTCAGCCATTTATGAAAATATAAAGAACTTGTAGTAAGAAAGATTAACTTAAATCGTTGCATTTACATATTTCATTCATTATAT
Source organism: Lymnaea stagnalis (assembly GCA_964033795.1). Taxonomy (NCBI): domain Eukaryota; kingdom Metazoa; phylum Mollusca; class Gastropoda; family Lymnaeidae; genus Lymnaea; species Lymnaea stagnalis. The sequence goes on along the minus strand of CAXITT010000103.1, from coordinate 1,293,806 downwards.
ATATATTGATGATGATGATAATATTTTACCATTTTTAGCCATATTTTTATGAAAAATAATTAGTACAGCTTCTTTTTTTATAAAGCACAGTTTGGTCCAAAAACTTATGTACTCTCAAATATATATTGTGTTAGTCACTGATGCATTGTTTTTTTTTTTTGTTTAATAATTTATATTCACTTCTATAATTAAAATAACAACAGATCTGTTGCTGATGCCTCCAAAATGGTGAAAGAATTTTCTAGGCCGGCAGCGGGACGTGCAGATACAGAGTCACATAACCTTCGTCCTGTCCCCGTCTTGAAGCAAACAGTGGCATATTTATATAAAGAGTATGAATTTTAAGACATACTGTGTGCATTGTATATTCTATTATAAACACATTAAAAAAAAACATACCAATTCCAAAGAAAATTAAGGTAACGTGCAACAACGACTTACGACCTGTTGCACTTACCTCTTGTCATGAAATGTTTTGAGAAAATAATTCTGAAAGAAATTTTGAAAGAAGTACAGCAAAAAACTTGACTCCCCACCAATTTGCTTACAAACCTGCCAGAAGTACGGAGGACACAATCTTACTATTGTTGGAGAGACTTTACCATCACCTAGACAGTCCTAAAACATATGCCAGAGTGCTTTTCTTAGACTTCTCATCAGCATTTAACACCATCCAACCACACCTTATGATAAAGAAACTTTCCTCGTTAGGTGTCAATTTAAATATTCAGGCTTGGATACTGAACTTTTTAACAAATCGACCACAATATGTCAAAGTAAATAACTAAGTATCTCTAACCAGAGAAATAAGAACCGGGGCACCACAAGGCTGCATTCTCTCTCCTGTACTGTATACAATATATACAAATGATATTCAAAGCTCAAGCAACACAGTTCAAATCTTAAAATTTGCTGATGATACCACGATTGTTGGCTTAATATTTGAAGGATAAGCCCTATACCGTAACTTAGTAACAAGCTTTAGCAATTGGTGCAATGAAAATTTTCTCCAGTTGAATGTCTCAAAAACAAAAGAAATGATTGTTGATTTCAGGAGGGGGAAACACCTGATTACAGATCTCAACATAAAAAATCAAAATGTGGAGAAAGTGGAGGCATACAAGTACTTAGGTGTCACCATTAATAATAAGCTAACATGGCATGAGCACGGCCAAATCCTGTATAAGAAATTCATCCAAAGACTGTTCTACCTCAAAAAACTGTACAATTTTGGCGTAAACAAGCAAGTCGTTAACTTATTCTACAGTGCAACTATTGGAAGCCTTCTTAATTTCAGTATTACCTGCTGGTGTGGAAATTCAACGTCTGATATTAAACACCGCATAAACCAAATAATCAAGAAAGCTAGAAACGTAACACAAACTAAACATCTTTCACTTGAAGAACTATTTGAAGAAAGATGTTTTTGCAAAACTAAACACATTTTGGGTGATACATCCCACCCTCTTCATCACAGATACTTAGGATTGGGTCGTTCGGGACGAATTCTTTCCATCAGGGCGAGGACTGACCGATATAAAAATTCTTTTGTTCCCCAATCTGTACGAATTTACCGTCGTGCTTTTTCTGAAGTCAGACATCTGAATGAGAACTAATAAGTCCCCGATTTTGCTAATAGAATGGCTCACTGAATGGCTGTTTGAAATAATTTATGTAAATGTCTTGTGTTAAAAAATTTTTATTTTTGTGCTGGAAATGTATAAGGCAATCAAAAAACATTTCCATTTATTTGGATCAATAAAAGAATCTTATCTTATAATCATTGTGCTCTATGAACCTTAACAAGTTTTAACATTCCAACACACATCAGGGAAATAGTGCATCTGTTGATTCACAATCACCTCTACGACCATATGTCATGAATTGTTAGCACCTTTCTGATCATTTATAAAGAGTAGCAGAAATTACTTAGAATAATAATCAGATTAAGCATTGAAAAATATTGCAACTTACTTTTTACAACATTGTCTGTGTTACAGATGACAAATGATATTTGTCACAGCATCTGTTTACTAGCTTGGAAGCTCAAAAAACATCCTATAATTGCAAACTTTTTTAATTGCATTTTTAATAATTTTTAACTTGAATGATTTTTAAATTTTTATTCCTGATTGAGTTAGGGTTAAGGTTGGACTCTGTTGTAGATATGGCTAGACAGGGGTAAAAATAGTATTTAGGTAGGCGAGGTAAATCTTTTTACAAGCTGTTTTTAAATGATTAAATTTATGTAACTGTTAATTTTTATGTGAAGTGCTGTGGGCCTAGCCCTAGGCTGGGGTACTGCGCTATATAAATAAGACCACTTTAATAATAGTAATAATATTGAAAATTGAAATATTTGGTTCCAAAAACAAATAAAACAAAATTGATATACATTTTTAAATTTTTGTGATTAAAATTTTACATATTGAAACAAATGCACTCACTGAGATGAAAAAGGTGAATCATTATAATTAAATAATCTGAAAATATTTACAGCCAGTACCAAAAGACTGTTAAATAACTCCAAATCCTTTGCTACATTGTTATATGGAAAGTTAACTTTCCTTTACAGCATTGTAGCCAGTGACCACCCAGCTTGGAGTACCATATATGAGTTTGTGTTTGATCGCCTGCGTGCCGTACGCCAAGATATGGTGATACAAGGCATTGTAGGTCAAGATGCTATACAGTTATTGGAACAAGTTGTCCGCTTTCATCTTTATGCTTCCTATAGGTAAGCTGGCATTATGCAGTCACTCTGTTTTTACCCCAAACTACTTTAAATTCATTAACTACTACATAATAATAATATAAATAATAAATTATATATTTGAAAGTAAAGTCAAGTTCTTGTTTTTTTTAAAAGCAATAAGACACCCTTTCATTTATTTTTCACCAGGAATTCATGAATACTATTATATTTAGATAAAAAGCATTAAGTAATTTAGTTCAAATTTAATCTTGAACAAATTGTTTCCAAGGTTGCGAGATGCTAGCGTGGCAGATTTTGACCCAGTCATAAACAAGCAACACCTGCTGGAGTGTTTGAAAAGGTTATTATACCTCTACCAGGTATCTTAAGGCATTGTTTTGTAAACTTCACAGAATTTAGCTTGAATAGATTTTCATAAGATATTTATTTTATAATACAATCACTTTTCTCTAAAAGAAAATTATTTTACTAAATCATCATCAAGAAATTAAAAACTCATTATTTCCCGTTTAGGCTGCAAAGTTTCTTTTTGTTTGAATCCTGGTAATGTTCTGATTTTATTTCTCTATTTTTATCAATATTGTTAGAAATGTTTACAAGTGGAACTCAATATACTTAACCGTATCATTTCTTTTCTCAGAATTCAAATTAACATCAGTGATTTTCTTTTTAAAAAAAGAAGAAAAATCTGCACAAAAAACATTTAGAGAATCTTTAACTTTAAATATTTATTCCCCAGATAAACTTCATAAATCTTTCTATAGAGAGTGGTCATTTTTAAAATTTGTTTTCATTTGACAGGTGACACCTGGCCATCATGAGCACAGAGTGGAAATGGAGAGTGTTTACTTATTGGACAACCTAGGAGACCATCATGCCATGACCCACTACCTTGACCTGGATCAGAGTCTACGGTAATAAATTGAACAAGTTAGCAATTGTACATCTTTTCTTACCATTCACATTATGAATTGAAATTATCTTATTGTTGAACTTAAATGGTAGTAAAGTGTCCACTAAGCATTTTATTGATTCTGCAAATCCCTCTCGTGATAGTAATTATGTTGTTTAGTTATGAGGAAATCGTACAAGATTTCATTTAGCACCTTTTCTTTTATGTTACTTCAGTCATTTTTTTTTTCCTAATTAAAATCTAAAAATCTTAGGCTGTTAAAAACTTTGTTGTCTAGGGATTAATCAACCTAAATAAAACAAAACTCATTAAAACTGCACCATATTTTTTTATTTTATGCTTTACTTTGTTTAATTTTTGACATAAATTGATGCACTTTAATTTGCTCATCAGCAAGAGTCCTCTCCTTCTCCAATGTTACAAAATCAGTTCTGCTTATGTCCAAGCCAACTATCTGCGTGTGTTACGACTTCTCTGGCAACTACCATGTGCAATGTCTCTATGTGCTGTTAATCAACACATCTATAAAGTGCAGATGTAAGATGATTTCCTAAATTTTTTTTTTTTTTTTTACATTTTTTTTTTTTTTTTTTTTTTTTTTATTTTTTTTTTAATAAAAATTTTTTTTTTTTTTTTTTTTTTCATTTTTTTTTTTTTTTTTTTTTGAAAATTGCTATTAAGTAAAAATTGTATATCTTTATTAATTTTTACACATCAAACTTATCAAATTTAAGCAATAAACTGATAATTGAGAAAAGTTCATTTAAATTCTGATTAATATAGAACATATCATTCACAGTGACTTATAAAATTACAAACTTATTTCTGGGATATTATATTGAAATATTTGATTCATGATTTCGATTAGTCAGCAATCTTTACTTGTGATGTTAATGAACTGCTTTCTGGATTTAGTTTTTATTAAATTTATATATGAAAGTATACTATGAACAAATTTTTAAAAATTGCCTTGAACTTTCTTTTAAATGTGAAATATTTTTAATTTCTGCATGTATAGATATTTTGTTTTCTTCTGATGTTGAATAATGTTTATGTTATTTAATTTTTCACAGACATTTTTTAGAAATCCTTTCCTTTGGCTTTAATGCTAAAAGCTGCAAGTTCCCCGTGAACCTCCTAACAACTGTACTACACATGGATTCAGACAAACGAACAGAAGAATTATGTTCCCATTGCAGTCTTATTGACATGTTCGAGAACCTGTCACCGGAATACATTTGTTTCAACAAAACAAATTTCAGAAAACCTCATCCCTTAAAGGTGTGTTGATATCCCAAAATTTTACAGCGGTAGACTTTAATTTAAAGCACACTTGACATTTGAGTCACCATAATGGCTATTATGTTGCTAAGTTTTTAAGTTCTTAAAGCTACCCATTTAATTAATGCTTCAGAAAAATATCTAACTACAGACTCGGTAAATTAAATGTGCTTTTGGTTCACAAAGAAAAATGATGTTTTCTATGTATAAGAAATGAATGGGTGCTTTTTTTGGGCTTATCTAATGGATGTTATTTGAACAGCTACAGTGCAACATTGGATTTGTCTTCATATTTATTTATTCGTAATCAGGTGAACATTTTAATTAAATGTCTTTTAAAATTATTTTCTTTACAGCAACCTGCTGCAGGATTGTTGATTCTGGACAAGCTTTTGTATAAATGTTCCATCCCAGAGTTATTGTTGGGGATAAACAAAAAATCAATGTTTGAGGACACGGGCAATGAAGAGTGGATACAAATTCAAGAGAAAAATGTGAATGCAGTGAAACCACAGGGCAGCCTTCTCATCACTACGAAAGATCATTTGGATAAGGGAGATATGGAAGAATTGACTTACTTGAAGAACATTATGCAGGGAGTAACACTGCAGGATAACAAAACCCCAAATACTGGATTAAAGAGATATAGGGGAAGGGGTAGGGGAAGACAAGAATGAATGGCTCATGATGATAGTATTTATTGATAGAATAATCCTGATTTATTGCTGTCCAGAATATGATTTGATCAATCATAAATATTTATAGCTCAGTTGTTAGCAGATTTAATGTTTGGTTAGGAAAGGTTGTAACAGTTTATTCTACACATTTTATTTAATGACACATTTATTTTTACAAGAGTATTCATCTTTTTTATTCATAATAAAAAGTTTTGAAAAAATTGGAATTGAAATATTTATTTATCAACAAACAGTCATTGACACAACAGAAAATCTTGACAACAGAACGTCTTGATAGCACTTAATCATTAGTACAACAGAACATCTTGACAGTTCTTAACTTGTTGGACAAAATTGAATGCTGAACTTAACAATGTTCCATGTCTCCATCAATTTCAACCTCATCAATAACTGGCTTAGTTCTGATTCTACTTTTGATAGGTACAGTTTCAGGCGTGTAAAGGCTCAGTAAGTGTCGACGCATTAGTAGGAAAGGTGCTGTCAATCCAGTACTAAAGAATATGATGAAGTTGAGAGTCAACTTTATCTTGTTATTGATGTCAAAGGGGAGGTTCTGTTGAGTATAAAAATCATAACATTGTAGTGAATTTTACAGAAATTATTTTAAACAATTGAGAGGTTTTAGAGTTTTGTCATAGCTGGTTTTTAAAAGTACATCTTTGCCTAATACTGTGTTAAAAATAAAGCTCTATACCAGCTGTGATAATAAATTTATGAAAAATTTATAGTCTTGAAATATTTAACATACATTTTAAATGCCAGTTTTGTTTATCATTTTATGTCATACTTGGTATTTAAAATGCCAAAGAACATTTCTGGTCTTTGACGATATATAAAACTAAAATATAAGTAAACAATAAACTCATAAAATGCCACAGGGGTACTTTGATTTAAGTTTTAGTTAGTTTTTAAAAAATCTATCATAAATATGTCAGAATTGATTACAGAAGAACATTCAGATTTGTATTCATTTAAACCATACTTATGAAACTGGTAGGATAATTGTAAGAGCAATATTAATTTTATGTAAACTAAAGAATAGGAAGCAACCAACATGTTTTGCAGATTCATAAGATATAGCAGTTATTTCTAAGACCGATATTTGTTTTGTTTTATGAAGGGTTATGAAGGGTTAGAATTATTTACATCAAAATACAATGACATTACTCTAGGGTATCTTTTATATTTAAAAAAAATCTAATTAACCCCATCCACGGCAACATATTATATACCCTGTCCATCGTGACTGGCTGTGGCACACTCGTATACTTACTATAATGGGAAAAAGGGTTTCTGGCGATTCCTGGCAACTGGGTGGGTTACACCTATATTTCTTATAACACAGTAAATGGCAAAATAGGATATGAGTAAAACAAAGTAAGGTCAAACCTGAAAAATGGAACACAACAAAACAATGAATGTGTCAGCATGAAGCCTTCGTCAGCGAACAAACAACCGAATAAAATTGTTATACTTTGTTTTACTCATTTCTTATTTTGCTAACCCCATAGCAGTCTCTCCCCCTTTTATCTCTTTATGTTAATTTCTTTTTTACAATGTGGCATGATTTAGTTGCCTTGTAACCGAATTCCCTTCACACATCACATAGTTTCTCCCATTGAAGCATTAAATTGTTCTGTACAGTAATAAAAAAATGATATAAACAATAGCCACTGCACCAGCAGGGAAGGCAAGAAAGTAAAAGAAAACAAATGGCACAGGACTGATGTGATTTAAGTCTAAATGAAAGCTTTTATTGGCTGCTCTTCTACACACTCTTCACCTCAACAGCATTTCAATGGAATTTTTATTCAGACATGTTGATGGAAATCCTCATTTTAGGGCAGCATTTTCAATGCAGAGATTCAGCAAACTTCTGATTCATATTGGCTTTGACAACAAGGATACTAGAATAATCATTACTGGCTCGTGACATATTTGATCCCTTAAGAGATGTATGAGAAGTATTCCCAAGTAATTTAGCAAGGTACTTTTTTCCTGGAGAGAACATCACAGTAGGAGAGGAACTGGTTGGTTTCAGAGGTCGGTGCAGATTTATTCAATGTATGGAATAAAAATCTTCTGGGCCTGCGAATCGTCTTCGAACTATCCTCTTAAAGGCTGCCCATATCTCAGCAAAGAAAATGCAAGTGGCCTGCCAGCAAAGAGAAATGTTGGAATATCACCAGAGACTGTCATGTCTCTCACAACGCACTTCCATGGAAGTGGCCGCAATTTCAAAACAGACTATTATTTCATTCTTCTACAACTTGCAGAACCAATGGCCAAGAACCAACTAACCCTAGTTGGAACAGTGAAACAGAACAAGATATTCCCAAAATCATTTTTTTTGTTCAGACTAGAAACAACCTTGACAAATAACGGAGCTCAAAGCAGAAAAATGTATTGCTCTTGAACACAATACACAATTGTCCAGATATAGAAAGTGAAACTGAATGCAAGAAACCAGAGATTGTGATCTATTACAACAAAATCAAAGGAGGCATAGGTGGTCTCTGTGAAAACAAAAAAACTAAAAGTAAAAGATGGTCTTTGGTTGTGTTTTTCAACATTTTTGACTTGGCAACAATTGTAGCAAGAGTGGCATTTAAATATAAATATCAGAATAACTCAATGTCTCATGAATACAAGAAGAAAACAGGAAGTCAATATTGACGTTGCGTATTTCCTCACCCCTGCTTAAGTAGAGACGATCCATCCCGATGCATGAAGATGTTGTGAGGCAGAACACCGCCAGTGTTTGGAAATCTTTGCAAACACTTCAAACAGCTGTCCAAACCACTTAAACGCAGTCAGTTTATTAGATAGTTGCAAAGAACATTTTGTTCGTTTATGTGAAAACTGTGCAAACTGAGCTACAAAGCCCCTAATTTCCATGTGTATATATGACTGGTCTACTTTTAAATGGTTTGTCAAGTTGAATATATGTTATTATTGTTGGTACGCTGGTACCCAAATCCATTCAGAATATTTATTTTTTGTCAAAATTTAAAATCTATATTATGGCATGGATTACAGACTAAAATCATCAACAACAATCAACAAAAAATGTTCACAAGCCAGTTTAGAAGTTTTTTTTTCTTCTGTTAAATTATGTACGGGTATGTTACATCCAGTTGAGATGGACTGTAGAAAAATGTTAAGGCCCAAAAAATAAGCCAGTTTCGCATGTTTGATACAATTGCATCTACCAAAGTGTTCATTCCAACTACCTTGTGGATTAGATAGAGTATAAAAAAGTTTATTAAAATTAAAAGGACACTTGAGATATAAGCAATCAAAGTCTGTCTCCGGGTGTACACCCAGTTGCCACCGATAGGGTTAATTAATTACATTACTGTATTACACCCCGTTGCAATTGATAAGGTTAATTAATTACATTACTTTATTACACCCAGTTGCCACCGATAGGGTTAATTAATTACATTACTGTATTACCCCCAGTTGCCACAGATAGGGTTAATTAATTACATTACTAAATATTAATGTGATTTTGATTATTTTAAAAATTTAATTCCTATTTTTATTAATAAAATCTTACTGATCCTGGAATTCCTTCCTGCTGCCAATTCTGTGTTTTTCTGACAGCTGAAGTTGAAAAACTCCTTCCAGCTGACCGAAGCAACTGACCAAAAATAGCCATAGTTGTCTAAATGAGATGAGAATTCACATTTTAAAAAAATATAATAAAATTTAAAAATTATTGAAATAAGGATTGATACAGAGTAGACTTGATAATTTCTAAGGTCTAGTTAGATTTTTATTAGAAATTTACCACATCCTAGTAATCCTTAGATAGATTAAATGAACAAACTAAATAAGGAATTTTGATTTCATTGACATTTATTATATAGACCTGGGTTTCCCATATTCTAATTCTACTCTCCCTGCAAACGGCAAAGTCTCAAAGCCCTTACAAAAGTTACAATGTACTTAAATTTCATTAAATATATATTTGTGACTTATTTCATATGGTAAAATTTAAAGGAAGAAATATTAACAGATATAAAAATGTATACTATAACTTTAAAGCCAATGGCCTTCTGTTCTTAACTACATTACTACGACTTAAATCTAACTACTATGACAATACCATATGATTATGATCAATGAAGACCGAAGTTGAAGAAATAATTTGACAGTTCAGCTTAATTTTGGGTCAGTGGCAAGCCTAGCTGCGCAAAACAACTACACCAAACTTTGATTTTGATGTTTAGACTTAGAACAAATACTTTATTAAAAAAGCTAGAGTCTAGAGCCTTAACTCAACACAAAATTTACTTAATAGTCCTCAGTCTTCTTTTAGATGAATACTCCGAGTAGGTTGACTGAGAGTCTGTGAATGTGAGCTCTCAAACACGAAAGAACAGCATAATTTAAATGGAAATACTTTTGTATTATTGTTATAAATTAATAAACACACATCATATCATGACAGAGCAGTCGCCTGACTTTCGGAGGCCCCCTGCAAATTTAAGGTTTTGTACCTTCTGCCTTCAAACCAAATGCCAAAGTATTAAAAAATTGTTTACACATAACTTTGTCCCCTTGCCCATAGGCCCTACTTAATTTATATATATGAGCCCCTCCTGCAGCCGTAGGGCCCACACGACAACGCTGATCATAAAATTATTATATTTATAGGTCCTCAGTGTAAAATATTTTCGTTCCCTTACAACTACGTTGCAGACTACGTTGATGACTGAGTCTCAAACTCAAAGTCATAGGAGCGAGCGGACTAGTTACTCATTAATTATTATTTAAGTCTTAGCCAAAAACAACTTTTACCACTCACAATAATTGATTTTCGATATTTTTTCTAAACAAACTTATTTAACTAATTTGCACCGTTGTCCTGACTTGTCGTTTAGGAAAGACCAGATTTTTCTGAGTGGTAGGCTTTTAAAGTATTAATTAAAATGAAAAATTAGTCAAATACCTAACTCTTTGTTTAAAATGACACTATGCAATGATTAAATTAAAGTTTAAATTCCTCGCATTGAAATTGCAGCATTGCTAGTCTACATTATTTCATTATGTCACTGTTGACAAGAACGCCAAATAAAATAAATGTTTCACAGAGCTCGCTCGAGTCATTTTCTTAACTCAATCATACTGTTAAAAAGGGTAATGTCCCGCCACAGACCACAGTAGGTTATCAGCAGGTTTCAAGTCCTGGGATACAAGCAGTGTTTCTTTCAGACAATTTCCTTCGGTTGGGGGGGGGGGGGGGGGGGGGGTTTGCAGTGTCATCGGAAAGAGGCGTAGCTAAGGTGGGCATGTGAAGGCTTATTCCCCCGGGCGCCAGATAGTGGGGGCTCCTAATGGGCTTTTATTGTAATATTGGATGAAAATAATGGATTTCAGAGTTAGTGTGGTGTAAAACAAAAAGAATGTTGTTCTCTGGAACCAAACACTTACGCCAGTGTCGTAAACAGGGGGTGGGGGGGGGGCAAATAGTTGGTCTGCCCAGGGGTAATTTTTTTGTATTATATTGAGAGTTTTTTTTTTATATATCATGAAAGGTAGCGTGATAAAGAGTTAACCCACCTAAAGTGGCGCTAATACTGGGCACGCCGCTGGGAAGTGGATATATCGGTGCCAAAACTGATTTTCAAGGCAAGCAATACCGCCATTTTTATCAGGAAGTAGGGCGGAAATTGAGCATCCCGATGGCTTTTACTTAACCAGAAAATGTGGGATAATTTAAAAATCAAGAGGTGCATCCTAAACATGGGCGCCGGCAGGTAGGGGCAAGGTGGGGCACTTGCCCCCCCCCCCCCCCNAAATAGAAAAAAAAATGTATTAAAGTAAAGAGAAAATAAAGAGAAAGTAACTAAGCTGATGTCCTGTCCTGTTCACCATACAAATACGCTACAGTAGATTAAAACTATATTAAAACATTACTAAAAATGTTTTGCCCCCCCTTGGAAGGTTAATCGATTTGTTTGCCCCCCCCCCTCTAGAAAGTTTTCTGCGGGCGCCCATGGTCCTAAAGTGTACAAAATATGAATGTTTTGAAAAGACTATTTGATCAGGGGAAAGAATTTTTAAAGCTTTGGGGAAAGCGTTATTAGATTCAAACTAAGAAATACTCAAAAAAATATTTCTCCGCCCATTTGCCACTAGCACCGCCCCTTAACATTTTAAAACTATTGTCATATAGCACAAGGTCTTTTACATGCTGTACTGTTTGTGTCAGTATCTAGAGTACTATTAGTGTCAGAATCTAGAGTACTATTAGTGTCAGTATCTAGAGTACTATTAGTGTCAGTATCTAGAGTACTATTATTGTCAGTATCTAGAGTACTATCCGTGTCAGTATCTAGAGTACTATTAGTGTCAGTATCTAGAGTACTATTAGTGTCAGTATCTAGAGTACTATTAGTGTCAGTATCTAGAGTACTATTAGTGTCAGTATCTAGAGTACTATTAGTGTCAGTATCTAGAGTACTTATAGTGTCAGTATCTAGAGTACTATTAGTGTCAGTATCTAGAGTACTATTAGTGTCAGTGTCTAGAGTACTATTAGTGTCAGTATCTAGAGTACTATTAGTGTCAGTATCTAGAGTACTATTAGTGTCAGTATCTAGAGTACTATTAGTGTCAATATCTAGAGTACTATTAGTGTCAGTATCTAGAGTACTATCAGTGTCAGTATCTAGAGTACTATTAGTGTCAGTATCTAGAGTACTATTAGTGTCAGTATCTAGAGTACTATTAGTGCCAGCGTATTGTTGTTTTATAGAGGTTTTTTTTTTCTTTCCTGTCCAGTGTCGTCGTGACAGAAAAACTTCATCCGGTATAAACGGAAAGACGTATTCCAATTTGGATGGAAGGACTTCATCCAATGTGGATACAAGAACTTCAACCCGTGTGGATGGAAGGACTTCATCCGGTGTTGACTGAAAAACTTCATTCGGTTTTTTCGGAAGCATGTCATCCAATGTGGACGCAAGAACTTCATCCCGTGTGGATGGAAGGACTTCATCCGGTGTGGACTGCAGGATGTCATCCAATGTGGACGGAAGAACTTCATCCGTTATAAACAGAAGGACGTGTTTCAATTTGAATGGAAGGACTTCATCCGGCGTGGACACAAGGACTATAGTCAGTTCCCCCCGTGTTTTTTAATTTAATGATGTATTTTAAATTATTTTTTTAGTGTATCAGCTTTCTTGGAGTCAAATTTTAATTTTATGGCATTTCTAAGAGCGTTTTACCAGGTAATTTCTATTTTCCTCGTTACAGCCTCCCCTTACCAGCTCCGCCCCTGGGTTGTGGGTGGTGACGTCTTTTGACAGCTCTCGAAATTATGTTGTCACCAATGCCGCTGATCTTTAATGTATCTGTTTTCACGTAGAAATCGGCACCTCCTTCCGCCTGTAACTGATCTCACTTTAGTGCAGTGGTTCCCAACCTTCCTGATGATACGACCCATTAATACAGTTCCTCGTGTTGCGGTGACCCCCCAACCAAAGGGATCACGACCCACGGGTTGAGAACCGCTTCTTTCTTGGGAATTAATTTACGTATGCAATACTTTATTAATAACGGATCGAAACCTTAAAAAAAAATGTCAACTCTCTACAATGACGAAGGCAACAACGCTACTTCTAATGTTTGAATGGTAATATCAACTAATAATTATTATCTCGTCGAATTCAACAATTCAGTTAAACGTTATGGAAAGATGACAGTCTGCTACAGCTTATAGTCTATCTTCTATATCTTTACAACAGGGGCGTCATTTCCTGGGAGTTTTTTTTTTTCATCCAAAACTTGATCGGCTTGTGAAGTTGTTTATTACTGAAGGCGCCACAGTACATGGCAAACTTTTTTAAACTGCAAATTAAAAGGGGGGGGGGGGCAACTGCCCTACCCAAAAAGCGTCCATGTATTTAACCTTAGATGCATGCATGGTTTCAGGACTTAAAATATTCTTGCCGGAAAGGCCCCCTTTCGCAAAAATTTTTTTTTTTTCATCCAAAACTTGATCGGCTTGTGAAGTTTTTTATTATAGAAGGCGCCACAGTACATGGCAAACTTTTTTAAACTGCAAATTAAAAGGGGGGGGGGGGCAACTGCCCTACCCAAATAGCGTCCATGTATTTAACCTTAGATGCATGCATGGTTTCAGGACTTAAAATATTCTTGCCGGAAAGGCCACCTTTCGCAAAAATATAGCAGAGCTCGTTCAAATACATGTGCAAGGTACATGAAACAGGATATAGAAAAACATAAACCAAACGAATGTACAAGACATTGCTTTTATAAACATTTCAAACTTTTGGTATTTTCAGGCCACTTAAAATTAGTTTTTTAAAAATTATTTTTCTTTTTAACTTGCCAGTGCACGCCTACATTCAGTGGTGTAGCTATGGAGTGCAAGGTTGCGGACAGCAACGGGTGACACCTCTCCGGGGGATGACAGCAAATAGAAAAAGTGCATGTTTACAGAGCACACATTGCTCGGTGTAACCTATCTTATAAGAGGATAACCGATTACTAGTAATTATCCACACATGTAGCCAATCCAAATGCGTATTTTATTAAAAGTTCAATGTTGATTCTTTAGTAATGCGGGGAACCTGTAATTAAGACAGAAAAACGCCGTTTTGACCATGATTCAATGCCGATTGAAGTGTTCGTGACAAGATGATATATTTATCTAAATTCTGAGAAATAAAGCTTTCCATTGATACCGAATACGATGTGGCCGGGCGATTCTAAGTACATAAGTTGATAAGGTTATTGCTCGATTTCATTCTAAACTCCAGATCAAATCATCCGTGATAAAGGAAGCAGCACATATGTTTGGGGCTGTTCAACTCAAAAGTCTATTTGCAAGTGAAGAAGAGTTGATGGTGTCCGTTCCAAAATTAACCTCTTTCTGTGATGACTTATCAGAAGATCAACTGTCAAAAGAAATACTTAGGGTTAGAAGACACCCAAAGGCAGCTGATACTGAATTTCTCAACTTCATGCATTAGTTAGTGTTTGATGTTTTGTGATTCATAGATGAATGGGACTTCCTAGAATCTCTTCCAATACTATCCCCTGGCCTTAAAATGTTTCTTTTGATCTGTGTGTCTGTGAGCGAAGCTTTTTCAAAACTAAGGCCTATCAATAATCAAGAACTTTTTACGATCTACCATGGGACAGTGAAGATTTTCTGATCTGGCTCTACTATCAATTGAAAGTGATACGTGGAAGGATATTCATTTTGAACAAATGATTGACAGTTTTGCAACTTTGAAGAACAGGAAAAGAAAATTTTTAATAAATTAACTTTAATGTAAATGTAACTATAAATTAACGTTGATATAGTTCTCAAATACATTTTTTCAAACTGTAAGTCCCACCCCCAACCTACAAAAATCAGTTTTGCCTTTTTTTTTCAATGGGAAGATAAAGGAAATATGATGCAATGCAGCCAACGCTTAAGAGCACAGTAATGCAGAAAAAAGTTTCGGCCTAAAGCCACACGTTTTTTTTACGGACAAACAAAAGAAAATGTATTTTTGAAGGGGAAAATAAAGGAAATTGTAAACAAAAAATGCATTTTAAAAATTTACACGTAAAACAATGTTTTTATGGGGTTTTAAAAAAAAAAACAGGAATCAAAATAAATTGCATTTGTGAGACTAGGAAAATAAATATTTATTCGCTTAATGAGAATGAGACACGGATTATTTCTTTCTAAATGTTTCGGATGCAACTAACTCCACGGGCGGGTTTTGATTCCCACCTCCTGATGGGACACAATCTTCATTAGACATTAGAAACTCGATGGTCTCTTTGTGACTATGACCTCACACTCCAATGGTCTGATCTTCATGCCTCAAATACCAATGAGAATATCAGTGACATGATCGTGGATTGGGCTCGAAGCCGAAAAAATTTGGTGTGCGACATGGGTGCCCCCCCCCCCTTTCCCGATAGATGGGTGTTGAAACAACCATTGGGTGTGCCATTTTCAACGTAATTCTTTATGCTTTCGCCTATCGGGCGATTCCAAGTACAAGAATCGAATTAGTAAGAAATAAAAACGCGAAAAAGGAATTTTTACCTATTTGTAGGGTTGAAAAAAATATTATTTTACACAATTTAAGGTCTTTTAAGCATTAATTATTATTGGTTTAATTATTTTTAAGTGTTTTGAAAATATTTATAATGTTCAATATTGAAACCCAGAAATACTCAAAAATTAATATTTTCCCCAAATCGTCACTTGTTCCGCCCCTTAACATTTGAGCACGATTGTCATATTTCAACTACTGGGTTTTACCTGCCACCTTTCTGTGATGTATTGTGCATAGTGCTCTGACTGTTGCTTTTGAACTGTAGTAAGTAATTATTTTGTTTGTTGTCTTGAACAGAACTAAATTAAAGCATTTTTATTGTTTCAAGATTATTACATCATGCCACACAGCGTGCACAAATCTAAACGGCCTAGTGGCTGCCAGCAGCGAAAAGCAAAAAAAAATAATAATAAATTTAAAAAAAATACGTGACTCACTAAAATCACTACCAGGATACATGCTTCGATATGTAAAGAAACCAATTGATGACCAGGGTCAGGTTTCACCAAAAAACGTTTCTCAGCATACCGTTGATACTGATTCCCCGGATGCCAGCACCATGCATTCTATACAGCAAACAGTGGAGAAAATTGAAGAGATTGACCTGAAAATACAAGTAAAAGACATGGATGGTTTGGAAACAGGAATGTCTGATGATAATATTTATTCAAACCAAGATACTGTAAATGTAATGGTTGATCACAAAATCTGTCACATTTTATCAGATGCTTCACTCTGGATCAGATCATTTTCGGTCTGAAATTATGGAAATATGGAGAACCTCGTTTCAGAACAAGGACGGATCACTCAGCGAAGTGACAAGGCAAGATGCGAAATCTAAAGGAGGTGTGCAGCTAACAAAAATAATTGCTTCTACAGGCTGGTGCCAAATGGCGAGAAATTACTACAGTCGTGGATGGTTTATTCACTCGTCCGTCAGAAATTTTTACTATTTTGCTGCACATTGTTTGCTGTTAATGTTACAGAAACAACTTCCAAATTGTTTAGTGGCTTTGATAAGAGGTGGAAGCTAAGCCCGTAGTAATTGCAAAGTCATGAGACATCGGAAGAGCACCTGTGTTGCCTTGAAAAGTGGAAAACGTTGGCAGCAGGACTTAGGATACACACAACAATTGATGCTGAGAGTATTGCTGTGATGGACAGTGAGAAGAAAAAGTGGAGGGATATCCTGCACAGGTTGCTGGATATCATCACATTGTTTCTTGCAAAGCAAAATCTGGCATTTCGTGGCCACAACGAAGACGAATTTTCATTGAATAGTGGAAACTTTCTTGTACATAGCAATTAGAATTTAAAATCCTGGAGATTTAGGGTGAGGTTGTCTATAATAAAGGCGTACAGGTAGGCCGACATAGCGGTTAGGACCAAGTTCAGCCTATTAAGAAGCCCTAAGCCCTACGCTATTTTAATTTTGAGGCCAAAAATAATACATGCGTTTGAGCAGGGCTTGTCGTACGGTGGCTGGCGCCCCCCGGGCAAGCTCAACTTTGGCACCCCTTTAAATTATAATCATACACATTTTCACAAGGAGGTTAAGTAGTGAGTTTATTACCTAAGTTGTGGGGTTTTTTTTTAATTTTTTTTTTTTTGAAAACTTGTTTTTGGACAGTATGAACAATTAACCTACCGTGGGCAGTATGGACAATTAGGCTGCCGTGGACAGTATGAACAATTAGGCTACGGTGGGCAGTATGAACAATTAACCTACCGTGGACAGTATGAACAATTAGCCTACTATGGGCAGTATGAACAATTAGCCTAGTGTTGACAGTATGAACAATTAACCTACTGTGGGCAGTATGAACAATTAGCCTACCGTGGACAGTATGAACAATTAGCCTACCGTGGACAGTATGAACAATTAACCTACTGTGGGCCGTATGAACAATTAGCCTACCGTGGACAGTATGAACAATTAGCCTACCATGGACAGTATGAACAATTAGCCTGCCGTTGACAGTATGAACAATTAGCCTACCGTGGCCAGTATGAACAATTAGCCTACTGTGGGCAGTATGAACAATTAGCCTGCCTTTCACAGTATGAACAATTAGCCTACCATGGACAGTATGAAAAATTAGCCTACCGTGAACAGTATGAACAATTAGCCTACCGTGAACAGTATGAACAATTAGCCTACTGTGGACAGTATGAACAATTAGCCTACTGTGGACAGTATGAACAATGAGCCTACTGTGGACAGTATGAACAATTAGCCTACTGTGGACAGTATGAACAATCAGCCTACCGTGGACAGTATGAACAATTAGCCTACTGTGGACAGTATGAACAATGAGCCTACTGTGGACAGTATGAACAATTAGCCTACTGTGGACAGTATGAACAATTAGCCTACCGTGGACAGTATGAACAATTAGCCTACCGTGAACAGTATGAACAAATAGCCTACTGTGGACAGTATGAACAATTAGTCTACCGTGGGCAGTATGAACAATTAGCCTACCGTGGGCAGTATGAACAATTAGCCTACCGTGGGCAGTATGAACAATTAGCCTACTGTGGGCAGTATGAACAATTAGCCTACCGTGGACAGTATGAACAATTAGCCTACCGTGGACAGTATGAACAATTAGCCTACCGTGAACAGTATGAACAATTAGCCTACCGTGAACAGTATGAACAATGAGCCTACTGTGGACAGTATGAACAATTAGCCTACTGTGGACAGTATGAACAATTAGCCTACCGTGGGCAGTATGAACAATTAGCCTACCGTGGGCAGTATGAACAATTAGCCTAGTGTTGACAGTATGAACAATTAGCCTACCGTGGACAGTATGAACAATTAGCCTACCGTGGGCAGTATGAACAATTAGCCTACTGTGGGCAGTATGAACAATTAGCCTACCGTGGACAGTATGAACAATTAGCCTACCGTGGACAGTATGAACAATTAGCCTACCGTGAACAGTATGAACAATTAGCCTACCGTGAACAGTATGAACAATTAGCCTAATGTGGACAGTATGAACAGTATGCCTTTTTTTTTTTTTTTGTGTTTCTAGCATTTAGATCAGCAAATCTTTGTAAGTACTTCAATGTTAATTCACCGCAAACGTTATCATTACTGCTGGTCTATGTCTATGCAGTTACGTCCGGTTTAATACATACAACTGTTTCTGTAGACACCATGAATTCTTGGACAATTTCTGCATTAGTTCACAATGAAGTCAGTTGTATTTTGTTTCTACAACAACACCGTAGTATACATGCTGTCAGACGATGTGCTAACAACCACAAAGTTAATGGAATGCCAATACTCAACGCATCGAACGTACGTGGAAATTGGCAAAATAGAGAAACAATGGCACATACAGACATATGCGCGATTCTTATAAGTGCGGGTTCATATTGCGTAGACGTGTTAGAGCAAATGGCTTGGCTGTATTCAACGCCATTCTAGACGATATTGTTCAAATTTGGCCACCACAGTACCGAAGTACTTTAAAAGAAGTAAATATGTTTAAATGCAAAAGAACTTTTTTTTTATTAGAAGTGTGAAGTGTTTTAATGGAAATATGAACTAATGGATAACGTACAATATTTTTTGCGTTGAACTAAACGTTTTTATTCAAAAGAACATTTGTTTTATTGCAAGTGTGAATGATAATAATTTTTTGCGGTGAATTAAAATTGAAGTCCCTCGTTTTATTGCACTTTCTATTAATTTTTTTTTCCATTGCGCGTACATGCAGTTATTCAATTTTTTTTTAAATTATTGGTTTTTTTTTTAAAGATTTTTTTGGCGCCCTAAGCACAGGGCGCCCCGGGAAACTGCCCGAGTTGTCGGTACCTTGCATTTCCAACGCCATTCTTTCCCTAGGAGTTCGCAAAATTTCCACACGCCACTAACGGGTCTCAAAACCATCATCTGTCTATAGCAGTGTTTCCCAAAGTTTTGACATCTGTGTACCCCTGTTTATAATTTTGGTAACACTGAGTACCCCTCGTTAGAAATAAAAATTGTATAAAACAATTTTTTTTAAAATGTATTTTTTTTCCTTGTTGCACGTACCTCCCCCCCCACCCCCCACCCCCCACCCCCGCTCCAGGGGTACGGAAACCACAATTTCGGGAAACACCGGTCGATTAGTAGCAAATCTTCTGACAACAGGTTGCTTCTCGATAATTTAGAAACACGTAAAGAGCTGTAGTTGAATGGTGAGCGGGGAAAACATTGTGTGTCATTGTGTGTTATTTGTCATTTATTTTTAACAATTATTTTATTTTTTTATTAAAAAAATGTGTGTGTGTCGGGGGAGGGGGGTGTTTGCAGGTGGGGGGGGGGGGTTGATATCCACTGTTGCAAATTACTTTTTTTTAAAATAAATCCCAGTACTCAAATTAAAGCATTACTCGTTTGTACATTTTAAACAAATAACTATTATCTATTTTTTTCTGGCAGGGCTAGGGGCAGGGGTGGACTGGTCCACCGGGACACCGGGAAGATTCCCGATGGGCCGCCAGGACCGGTGATATAATAAAAATAAAAGTCATGAAGATAGGGCCGCTTTTTTTTTTTTCCCCGGGCCGCTTGAACTCCCCAGTCCACCCCTGTCTAGGGAAGGGGTGCGCTATGGAAAAAAAAAGTTCTGACCACGCCATCGTGGCTACGGATCAAGTTTCAGCTAGCCTGTCGGTACACCCAATGACCCCAGGGGACGTTGTGGACACAAAGTGTCAGCAGCCAGGAAACAGAGCAGATCTGGGCAGAGTATTAGTCGTATCATCATGCAAATTTATGAAAAGCCGATGGAAAATATATTTGAAATAGTGTACTGCAAAGGAGTTGATAAAATTGGACAACTTACTTATTTATTTTTAAATCAATCATAAAGGAATTATCATAAGATTTTTTTAAAAGTTATTTTCAAGATTTGGGATGTGTGTAAAGGGAAATAACTTCTCTTAACATTGGGCTGCATCTATTATCCTGAATTATTTCCCGTTAGTTTACTCTTGCGGAAAATGGATTTAGGATCCTCCTGGGGGAAACACCAACAAGGAATTCGGTCAGACAGGGAGGTGAGAGCAGGTGGGCACATTACACTCGGCGTTTTCCACACAGACGGGTTGGGTATAGCTACGGCAAACTGCTTAGAATTAATTTCGTCTATCACTGACTCTGCAGCCGTCTTGTGGTTAAAAACTGTTGAGGAGTTATCGTTTCTAGACAAACACTACGGCACAATAGCATTGACCCTTCAATGCATGCAATGTAAGTCAAGATTTTCCGCGAAACGTGTAGCTGGGGGATTGGCCTCTTAAAGCACTCGTAAAAAGGGGGGGGGAAGAAGGTGCATAATAATACAGAAACCTACCCAGTGGCCTAGGAAGAAGGGTGCGGTTTGGGGGAGGAGGGGGAGTTCCAGACCGGGCGGCACTTGTTCCAGACCGGGTGGCACTTGTTCCCTTATATTGAGGAGCAACATTTTCTGGCAACTGTGGAGTTTCATGGACGGGGGGACGGGGAAAATGCTTGGCCCGCCCAGGGTGGCACCAAATCTACCCACGCCCCTGGTGGCACCAAATCTACCCACGCCCCGGGTGCCACCAAATCTACCCACGCCCCGGGTGCCACCAAATCTACCCACGCCCCGGGTGCCACCAAATCTACCCACGCCCCGGGTGTCACCAAATCTACCCACGCCCCGGGTGCCACCAAATCTACCCACGCCCCGGCCTACACAATCGTCTCACGCCGACGGACGGGTGCCCCAATATTATACATGATGAATACAATATATTACTGCAATAAGGATTATTCTTTTTATTGCTAGGGTTTAAAAATATAAGGGGGGGGGGTGTCATCTATACATGACATCATTCATGTATTACCACCACCCCCCACCCCCCCCCATTGCATCGGATTAATCTCACTTCTCTTTCATAATGTTTTTTTTGTGTTTTTTCTTTTTTACCATAAAAAAAAATATTATACAAATAATGCAGAGATGTCTTGCACGAAGTTTCAAGTAGCGCTGTCAGAATGGTATCCATAACCTTACATAAACCCATACAAATCACATACATAAGCAAGCAAACACACGCACACATACACAGAAAAGTGCCAAACATGCGTACATATAGCACATACTAACGCACACATTAACACATACATAAATACTGAAGCGTCAGAAATGAGGTGACCCTATAATTAGGTCAGAAAAACGCTTTTTGACCAGTACGCAATGAAGTGTTCGGTAACTTTCGTAAGTAATAGAAAGCTATATTTATCTACATTTTGAGAAATTACGCTTTCCATTGATACCCAATACGATGTGGTCTGGACATTCTAAGTACATGAAGCGAATCGGTTAAATTAGAAACATTTAAAAATGACTTTTGACCTTTTTATAGGGTTAACAAAATGCTAATTTTTTTTTGAAATTCTATTATCTTTAAATACATTTATTTAAATTTTCAAAAAATGTTTTTGAAACCAAATCTATCAAAACCCAGAAATACCGTACTCAAAATAAATATTTTCGCCGATTCGTCACTAGCACCGCCCCTTAACATTTCAGTATACTATTTTCACACAGAACAATGTCTTTAAAATGTTGTTTTTCATGTTTATCTCATGCTACCTTTACCATTCGGTTGATCCACTTGAGGAAATTAATCTTACACAGCAGTATCTGCTGACTGAAGGTTTTACTCTTGACAAAGTGTGGTGACCAACCTAGAGGCCTTAAGATTGTTTCTGCACGAGAGGCGCTGTCACTTCGCGGAGCATCCTATTGAAAATGCACTTTTAAAACCAGATCAGTAATGAATTTCGGAAGATGGAAGAATAAGGAAAGAGAAGAGAATGGCAGGGGAAACATTTAGGACCCACCGTGGATCGGTCAAGGCTTTCTGATCTGGCTCTACAATCGTCTGAACGTGATACTGTGAAGGATATCGCTTTTTGTCAAGTGATTGACAGGCCTGCAGCTTTGAAGACCAGGAAAGGAACAATTTTAAATGAAGTAAATTTTATGTAAAAATGACTATAACTTAACGTGACCATAACTTAACGTGCCCATAACTTAACGTGACCATACCTTAACGTGACCATACCTTAACGTGACGATAACTTAACGTGACCATAACTTAACGTTACGATAACTTACTGTTACCAAAACTTAACGTGACCATAACTTAACGTGATCATAACTTAACGTGACCATAACTTAACGTGACCATCACTTCAGGTTACGATAACTTAACGTGACCATAACTTAACGTGACCATAACTTAACGTGACCATAACTTAACGTGACCATAACTTAACGTGACAATAACTTAACGTGACCATAACTTAAGGTTACCATAACTTAACGAGATCATAACTTAACGTGACCATAACTTAACGTGACCATCACTTAAGGTTACGATAACTTAACGTGACAATAACTTAACGTGACCATAATTTAACGTGACCATAACTTAACGAGACCATAACTTAACGAGACCATAACTTAACGTGCCCATAACTTAACGTTACCATAACTTAACGAGATCATAACTTAACGTGACCATAACTTAACGTGACATCACTTAAGGTTACGATAACTTAACGTGACCATAACTTAACGTGACCATAATTTAACGTGACCATAACTTAACGTGACCATAACTTAACGTTACCATAACTTAACGTGACCATAACTTAACGTTACCATAACTTAACGTGACCATAACTTAACGTGACCATCACTTAAGCTAACGATAACTTAACGTGACCATAACTTAACGTGACCATAATTTAACGTGACCATAACTTAACGTGACCATAACTTAACGTGACCATAACTTAACGTTACCATAACTTAACGTGACCATAACTTAACGTGACCATAACTTAACGTTACCATAACTAAACGTGACCATAACTTAACGTGACCATAACTTAACGTTGTTACAGTTCTTAAATGCATTGACTGCCTGGTCTTCATTTAATTTGTTTTACTTCTTGTTGTTATTATACTATGGACTTATAAGACAGCTATCGGGGGAGGGGGGTGACACCATGAGTTTACCGCACCGGGTAACACCAAACCTAGTTACGCCACTGCCACCTGACCCTAACCTAACCCTAACCCTAGTCACGCTACTGAGTTGTCGTGACCTTCTCTAAGAAGACTTTTTTTTTTAAAGTCGACACGTTCAGGTCAATAGTTTATAATTACACCGTGCGCCTACACAGCTAAAAATAGCCCACCAATCATAAAGAAAACACAATTTCACTTCAGTGATACTAAGACACTAGAGAGGCCCACGTAATGCAGGTTACAAGCGGAGGTGGAAAAGACCCCCCCACTCGTCACCAAACCAACAGGACGCTTCAGATCAGGGACTCCCAATATGGAATATGGGGCGGCCGGGGGGGGGGGAAGGAAAATGGCTAAAAAAAAAAAGGGAAAAAGGGGCTACCAGACCTTTGGAATTATTTTGTCCAAATGTTGTGAAATTTTTTTTTTGGGGTGGGGGGGGGGGGAAGATAAATGACTAAAAAATACAGAGGATAACAGGGCTACCAGACCTTTGGAATTATTTTGTCCAAATCTTGTGAAATTTTTTTTTTGGGGGTGGGGGAGTAAGTGGCAGCCCTGGTTAATAGACTTTTAAATTATGATTTTAATGTTCATACATTTGACAGGCACCTGTTTCCGTCATGATAAAGTTTAAATATTTTTGTAATGAAAGTCACAAGTTTCTTTTCTAATAGCATTTATAAAAAAGAAAAAAATATATGTCAATACACCCCCCCCCCTTTCCCGCCCACTACGTAAAACACATTGTTTCTTTTGTAGGGGTTTCGTGACTTACTCAAGTAATTTTTGGGCATGTAGAATATAGAAACAATTTGAGAATCCTTGCTTTTGACGCGATAGCGTTCACAAACACGCACACAAATGCAATTAAATTGGAACTCATCTTCTGTTTATTTTTCAATATAAAAAAAAAATAATAAAACCTGCGAGTTTCTTTTAACCGTTGTGGGGGGGAAAGGAAGGTGGCATAGGCGTTTGTTGCATTTGAAATGTCTGGAGGGTACAAGGTGACAAATTGGGGGGGGGGGGGCCTT